>CABFPE010000209.1:694029-705511 GCA_900660155.1 Hofstenia miamia | reverse complement strand
ATATATATATATATATATATAGGCATGGGGCATGGCAAAAAGTTTTGGAATATTTTCAAATTTATTCTAAATTGTTCGTACAGAATGGTCTGATGTTTCCGTATTACGTATTTTATGCGCTTAGTCAATCGAATCAGT
This sequence comes from Hofstenia miamia, assembly GCA_900660155.1. Classification (NCBI taxonomy): domain Eukaryota; kingdom Metazoa; phylum Xenacoelomorpha; order Acoela; family Hofsteniidae; genus Hofstenia; species Hofstenia miamia. Next base: position 705,373 of record CABFPE010000209.1, on the reverse strand, counting down.
TAACACAGTATCTTTTTCATCTTAGCAAATATTTATATCGATTAAAAAATATTTGTGTATGCCTTTCACGTGATAATACGAAAACCATTGAAAATTGCATATGAGCTCATTCATACACAGCCAACAATCAAGGACTATTAAAAAATTTAAATTTCAACACACTTTATTCACGCGTCATAATTATAAAATATACATCATTATCATATACTTAATGTGTTCAATACTTCTTATGCCAAATCTGGCATTAAGTAGAGCACGTACACGTCGTGGCATACTGGAAACAAAGGTAGTTAGTTTCAAACGGTATATCCTGCCAACAGTTTGCCTACATTTTTTGGGAAATTGTCCATGTTGTTCAATTTACGAGAAACTTACGCCGCCAGGTTCTCTGTTGGAATCATATCCGGCGACATGGCAGGCCACTCCATATGCTAAGCACTCTCCTATTCCAGATAATCCCGTATCAGTCGTGTTCTGTGAGGGGTAGCGTTATCATCTTGGTATATAAAGTTTGCTCTGAAATGTCTTCTGGCAAATGGTAACATGTTGGTTTCAAAAATCCGCCGATACTGGTGGTGGTTGAGGTTCCCTCCACTATGTGCAGATCAGACTTGTCATCACTGTGGAAAGCACCCGACAGTTACCCCACCACCTCCAGCCTGGATTCTGGGTAGTATGCAGTCTTAGTGTAGGTTCTCATAAACCTGACGACGAACATTCACGCTGCCATGTTGATTGTAAACTAAAAAGCTTGACTCGTCACTGAATACAACGTGCTGCCAGTGTTATACTTGCCAGTTCCTGTGTACCCTAGCCCACCTTAAACCTGCTGGTTATGTCATATTTGTAGTAGAGACTTTCTCAGAGGTTTTCGTGACAAATACCCAACATTCAAAAGCCTTAGTCGTACCAAATGGTTACTAACAGGGGTATTTGTAAAGCGTACCCAGTCTACTCGAATCTGGCGGAAGTCTTTGTTCGACCATTACGACACAACCATAACAGATTACCATCCTCACGTACAGTGGTCTTTTGGGGACGTCCAGTTCTGGGTCTCGGCGTGAGTACACCGGTCTGCCTTTACCGCTTCAGTGTTTTGGACAATGCACACTGACTGATCTCAAAATTTAACTAATTGAAATTGAGCGTAACATTTTATTATAAACATGATTATAAAAATATTCCAAACTTTATGCCATGCCTTGCATATATATATATATATATATATATATATATTAATACTATTATATATATGTATATATAAATATAATTACAAATTTATATATATATTTTTTGAGAAGCATATTTATCTAATATTTATATTTATTAGCATAGAGCACATCGTTTAACGTTTTCGACTATAATTTAGTCATCTTTAGATTTAATAAAATTGATGCAGATTATACAATATACTACAATAATTAATTAATGTAAATAGAGTGATCTTATGCGCTTCTTACTATTCAACAACATTAATTTTTCATGATCTTTAATTAGTAAGGCTTCAGTTATTTTTGATTGGTTTGATCCTAAAATTATTCTAAATTGTCCGGATTGATTTATGAATGTCGTATGGACATATCATCACAATTATATCAATATACTATTCACGAGGCCAACGATGCTGGAATCCGATCTTTATTTTAAAACAAATCAACGATTTTAATCCATCTAAAAATAGAAACAATTTTCGATTTTTTTAGTAATATATTAATTTTCATGATGCTCTTGCAAAAATTGATTTTCGTATGATGGATAAAAGGTAATTGCCAATATATTGATTTTAAGTTGGAATCGTTCCGTGTTATCTTTATATTAATGTCCTTAAATTCATCATTAATGATATTTTGATGTAATTTTGCGGATATCTATATTCTTCAAACATATTATTGATCTAGACTTTTAATCATTAATTCATAGGTTGATGATAATTTCATTATTCTATTGCAAAGACATTTGATGGTCTTCGATTTATATTTTCCATCACAATAAGATATAAATGGAATATGTATACCAGTATTTGTAGGTTTTATGTATAGTTCAGATGTAAACGTCTCTTTTAAATTTGTAATTTTGACATCAAAAAAATTCAATTTTTTATTTTCTGCTAATTCCATTGTGAATTGTAGTTCAAACAATATAATGTTTAATTTATTTCTAAATTTTAAGTCATTTTCTTCATTATCAAATATTGCAAATATATCATCAATATATATTTGATGCAATAAATATTTGCTATCATCAAAACCATTTTCTATTATATCCATGGCAAACATTACCATAGTTGGTTCTAAGGATGACCCCATGGTCATACCTTCAATCTTGTTCCATATATTTCCATTAAATACAAGTGAAGTATTTAAACACGCTAATTCCAATAATATCCTAAGTGATGAATGTGAAATTGGAATTTCATCTTCATTGATTATATTCAATATATGATTTACGGTTTTTTTGATGGTTATGTTTGTGAACAAACTCTTGACATCGAAACTGACCATACATTTTGTTTTCTCTGGATATATTTTATAGAAATAGTCCAATTTATCTATGAAGTCAAATGAATCCTTCAAATTGTATTGTTTTGGAACAAATGGTTTCAACTAATCATCAAGCATTTTAGAGAGATTGATGTGATTGATTTTTTTGATGATAATATTGGTTTTAGCGGTGGACTACTCAGGCTTTTATGCACTTTAACTAGGCCGTATAATCTTGCAGGTTGATCACCGACACTTCTAATAGAGTTATAAATCTTATTAAGTTTTTTCTTTTCAAGACAAACAATACTTCATTAAATTTCCTTTCTTTATAAATGAAATGATTACATTTAATGCGCATATTTTCATATATCTTTTAAAATTTCTCTTTATCTTGTAATATATCATCCATTTTTTGAATGCATGTAGTCTTATCAATCATTGTGACACCACTTCCTTTTTCATACTTGCAGATATACAAATCATCATCGTTACTTAAATCTCTCAATGATTTATACAATGTTCTAATAATTTTTGGAATATTTGATATTTTTAAATAAGATTGTAAAGCATGTAATATTTCCTCTTAAAAAAGGGCAACTTAAAGTTCTTAAATCAATATTTATTGATGCTAAGACCTTATTTAAAAACAAATTAAGGTTATATTAAGAAAGCCTTAGAAAACTTAAAGACGAAGATAATTTTGAAAAATTACTTGAACCAATGAACTACAAGAAATTTGATAAAATTAAGTCAAAACAGATGATCAAAATTCAAAAATTAATAAAGCCTTAAAACGAAGGGCTTTAGAATTGAAAATTTAAAATAATCTACCATCAAGAAATTAAAAGATCAACATAAAGCTCTCTCCTATGGCTTTAACATGAGTTGATTCTCAAAACCTAATAATGTTAAAACTAAAACCCGTGCAGAATCAATGTTTCAAAAGTTAGTTAAGTCAGAAGATTTGAAATCACAAGACGACATTGACTTCATACAAGGATCATAATACATTAGTAAAATTAGTAACAATTATTAAATATGTATGCATATTTCAAGTTTAGTTGACAGTTTAATTTAATTTTTGAAAAATGGACAGAACACTATATTTTAGGGCAATTAATACTGCTTGAGTAATTGATTGGCAAAAAATCCAAAAAAACTCAAAATTGTTTCGCAAAAATAAATTGAATTAATAAGAAGGTATTCTAGCAATATGAATATATTGGTAGTTCTAGAAGTATATATAGGCCTAGTCTAACATAAATTACAGTTTTTTTAGTACTATAAAGTTTTTCATTTTAAACAACTCGCATCAGTAACCAAGACTTCTCGGAAAAACTCATCTTTCGTAATGCGTTTTTCGAAGCTTACTACATATAAATTATTGATATACCTAATCAATGCAGATCATTGATTGATCACACGTAAATATCTTCGCAAGGCCAATCCTCAAAATTGTAAACGAAACGTAATTGACTAAGGGGGAAATGGTTTCTCGAAAAGAAGTAAGGTACACATCTTGAAAGAAAATACACCAAAACATATCACCCTTACACAATAATGCAGCATCAGCAATATCAGTACAACTTTCTTCAACTGAATAAGATGAAGGACAATCGATTTCAAACTCTTGATTTTTCAATGCAAATATTTTCGTTTTCACACTTGTGGCGTGTTCTGGGGTCGCATTCACACGCCTCTGATATCTGTTCCTCTGAAACATCACAATTGTTAATATCGGGACATAGACTGGATTTTTCAATGCAGTTGTTGCTCTTTGGGCACCTGAAGTAGTAGTAACATTCACAACCTTCATCGCTTCCATCAAAACAGTCAGGTAGCAAATTGTATGTTGCAACTGTCCCATCTCCATATTTATCACATAAAAGACGATTTGGCAAGCAGTTATCTCCATTTTTACATACAAAAACCCATAATCATACTATTTATAACAGTTTGTTTCGTCAGTTCTTGATGCACAATCAAATACATTATCATATTTATATTCTGAAAAAGGCAAAAGCGTTCTACATCAGAAATGTTGTCTCATCACACCCGCGTTCATCTAATCCAGTTGCTGCCTATGTTACACAATCGATTGTTCCATCACATATGCGTCATGGAAACAGACATTTACCATCCGAGATTTTTCCAAGTGTGCACTCCAACCAACATTGCGGATATACACAATCTTCATCATTCTCATCCATGCAGTCAATGGCATTATCGCAATATTTTGATTTATCTATACACTTCTCAGTGTCAATCCCATCCCATGCATGCTTATCTTTACATAAAAATTCGGTACAGTTGTCCTTTTGTAAGCAGTTGAGCTCATCATGTCCGGATTCATGGCAATCTATCTTGCTGTTGCAAACCAATATTGGTTCAATACAGGTCAGATTATTTCCACAGACGTAAAATGGAAATTGACAGTAAGCGAGTAAACAATGAAGTTGGTATAAAATGAAAAGACCATTCCCTCCACTCTTCATTTCTAAGTAACTGGTTCTGACCGATTTAATAAATATAACAGTCCAATCTAATTCTGGAGAATTTAACAATTTGAACTCTCCACTTTGGCAGAAATTTGTTTTCTAAATCTGCGTAATTAGAGTAAGTAAACACAATTTTTTTCATAATTGGACAGAGAACATTGATCAATTAAGAATGACTCTAGTGTTTATGATATTTTGTGCATCATTTTAATGAATTTAGTAGAGATTCCCCGGGTCAACTATATGATTTTTTCTTTGGTTAATTTCTTAACAAATGCTATCAAAATTTAGTGATATTTTGTTCTGCTGTAATTAATTGAGTGCTAATGTACATTATGTTATAGAAAATGTTATATAATTATTGAAAGTTTTTCAGAATAATTATCATGAATTCCAATACATAATTGCATAGTGTGAAATTATATATATATATATATATATATATATATATATATATAGGGTGTAGAGAATAAGAGACTTTTATTTTACTTGCAAAACAAAGAATATACATACACCCTTAATTACGTTTTCAGTAACTTCTTTTATATATCTAGGTACGATGATAATCAGGGTTGCATATGGAAGTGGAAATTGCCATACCTTTCCATTTCCAAATCATGGAAATGGAAATCATTTTATGAAATGGAAATTTAATGGACATTTATGGAAATAAAGGTTCAAAAAAATCATTTTCAACGCTATAGAAAATGTTCAAAATACTCTATATTTATTGAAACATAAATAATTCTTTTAAGAATAGTCACAAATTCCTTTAAAAATAACCAAACCTTGTCTGAATTATACTAAGCATAGCGAATAGAACGACAACATTTGGTTAATGTCAAATGATATTGATAAAATAATTACATCAATATATAATGGTGCAGGTATACCAATTCTAGATTCCATGCGTAAATATGAAATTTCTGATATAAACTTTCGTTACAAATTCCGGTTCCAACACCGTATGTTCATATATACAGTAATGACAGCTCAATTAATATAATAATCTAAAGAAAGTTTGTGATGCATAGCAGTGCACTGCAGAAAATTGTTCTATATGCATATATGATTTCAAATTGTCTAATTTTAATTCGATTTTGACCATGACTGGAATAAATACCAGGATCAAAAGAATCACAAAATTCTATTATATCTCCCTTAGCATTTTTAACCAATCCAATTATTGCACAGGTCTGAGCTGAATTTAATTTCTGTTCACATTATAGTTCACTGGTTTGAGTCCCATGAGGCTTGTACTAAGTATTTCAGTGGAATGGGTCTAATATGGGATTGGAACCTAAAATGAAGAACTTGGAACCACGAACTTCAGAATGTTACTCTTAATTTTTTCCAATTTTCATCAAAACAGATGTCATTCTGTGGAACCAATGGAACTATATGACCAAAATATTTCATGGGATTGTGATGGGACTAAATGGGACAGAAACCAGAAAAATTATGGTTGCGCAGAATCATAACTACTAGTGCTAAGACTTATGGAAAGATGTGGAAATTAATGGAAAAATATGGAGATGTACTTAAAATTGTTGTGGAAATGGAAGTCAGCCGTATTTCCATATTCAAGCCTGATAATAATGAAAAAAATTGTTTACTTAATTTGATAATAGCTTTAATGACGTCAGAGGTAATTGGTGTCTCATTATCTACCATCTACCTCTCATTACCTACGAGAAAGTTTAATTTTCAATCTAAATTTCAGATAGTTTTTGAGAAAATACATTTTATTGGAAAGGCAAATACATATGATGATTGGGTTTCATCAAAATCAAAATCAGTTAAATTTAAAACAACAATTAAATAATATTTATGATTGGATATAATTGATTACCATTTGAAATCATCAATGTCCACCATTGAAGTTTTTGAGAAAGGGGCAAAATTTGCACTGAAGTACTGGCTTTATTAAATGTAATACACTGTAATTACATTTTTCATTCTTAACAAATATGTAGAAAAATTGTGAATGGGTGCTCAAACGAGTGCATGAAACTTAAAATGTATATTTTGGAACGGATGGTGCCCGCAAATTGGGCATTATCACAGACCGATTGAAAAACTAGAACAATGTGAGCATTTATTGTAAGTTTTCGTAACTATTATTTAGAAAAATGACTACAGGTGTCTATTAAAAAATAAATTTGGAATATTTAAGATTTTGTTTTGTGAAAAAGTGCCAACACTCACTGTGCTTAGTTGTAACCATTTTCAATTTGATGATTCCACAGCGTTTTAAAATATACTTCTTCTAAATGTATTATATTGTACCATTTCTAACCCATTGCGGCATGCCATCTATTGTTCACAAATTAAATTGTATTTTCTAAAATATGTACAAATGTTTTCTAGTTGTTTCGAGTAATAACTACATTGTTGTTAGGTAACCGTGTAAGCCATTAGCAAGCAGATAACTGTATCTAAAAATGCATTCTCCTTTAATGTCATAAAAAAGTTTTATCATTTTTCAAGAAGCGCTACAATACGTAATCTCGGGTTATCCTAAGACTAAAAAGGTTCGGAATTCACACTTCACATCCCTGTGATAAAAAATTGGTCTGAGATTACAAACCTAAACATTAGTAATTGTATTTTGTGTTTGTAGTTTGTGCTATGTAATATGGCAAGGCAAACACCTCCAGACTGGTTAGGCGATAAGGCCGTTACAAAACTGCTGGCCTTTGAATTTTTCTCATTATTAATGTTTTGATTTACAAGTGGTTTCTAATTCAAAAAAAATTCTCATTGTAATAATCAAGCATTAAACACCTAAATATGTGTTTATGTAGTGTCTATTCAAAATTAGGCTCTTGCAACTTATGGCGAGTCAACTTAAATTAATTTATTTGATATAGTGTTTATTCGAATAAAGTTTTATTGGCTGTTATTTAATTCCACTGATTATTTGTAAGTAATTAGTAGTAACATCTTCCACGGTTTGATTCATATGCAATTTTAAAGTTGAAATAATGTAAAAAGTGGAACTCAGTTGCCCTAATCCATAAACAACTAAAGCAAAGTTCGGAAGTTTTAAGTGACATTATTAATTAGTAAGTTCTTCACTTTCTATATTCAACAAAAATAAAGAATAAATGTGCAAGTAAAAATATAATAGAATCTTTATTTCTACATAAATTCGCTATTTTAATCCTTCTAGAGCTATATTCCTTGATAGTTTTTTTAACAGAGATTAATTACATGACTAAAAATTTTTACACTCGATTTGTATTTACATTGGCAAATTTGGAATCTTCGCCCTGGTTTGGTTTAGTAGGACATGCACTGCACATTTACGATTTTGCTCTGCATTCTGAATCATCTCTTGATGTATTAAAATATCAAGTAATTATATGAAATTTTGGATTTATTGTGTATCATATTGCGATATTTTTCAACATTTTAAATGTACATACTTGGAAATTTTACTAAGCAATGCACAATACTCCGTTTACCATGGTAGAACACATAGTAAGTTTATAAAAGTTATAAATTTATGGAGGCGCAGCTCCTTTCGAAATATGGCATCGAATTTGGTCGTACACATACAGTTCTGGAATGGTGGTTTCATATATACTGATGTCAATAAAATGCTTACGAAAGACATCCACCATCATTCTCTTTGCAGAAATGTTTAATTTTTCGCCATTTATTATCAATAAAACAAATTGCCTTCCTGAACCCCCAGAAGGCAAAAAATAGATGTAGTCGAGAAACACTAATTGTGTAATTTTTTGATGTAAGCCTTCAACGAACAACTTCCATTTATCACGATCACCAATGGCATTGATTCTACTCCCTAAAGGATGTTTAACGATTTGAAGATCCCCGTTACGTGTAATTTCCATCACAGTAAAATATCCACCAAATGGACCATGAATACTGCTTTTAATTCTAGTAAACATATCACCGGGAAGATTAATTCTTGCGTCGTCACTAACTTCCTGTTGTTTGAAGCCATCTGCCAGGGCTGTGTTACACGGGCAAGTACGGATTGGCGAATATGACATAATGTATGATTATTTGATATTTTAAAAGATGTAAATTTGGTACTATTTATATCAGAAACAAATGCTAGATCGGTTTATTAGCTTGAGAAATTAGCGGCAGGCTAGACATGATTGCCTAACAAATCAGCTGCTTAGCACTCTGCATATATGCTCCCTGACTTAAAATTATAAAATGGTTATAAATTTTGAGTGAAACTTCTGCTAACCATAAATACTAATAGTGTTGCAAATTGAAGAATTGTATATTTTTATTTTATTTATATTTTATTTATATTTCTTATATAGCACACAATCCTTATACAAGAAGCTATAGCACGCTAATTTCAAAAGTTGCTCGGAGAAGAGATAGTGCTAAGGTTCCCTCTTAAAATGATAATATTCTCCACAGTTCTAATTGACGTTGGTAAGGCGGTGAAAAGCCTAGAACCATCGCTTGAAATGGTAGAGTCGGTTCTATCTTCCTTAATGCTCGGAACAGTGAAATGAGGACCTTTAGCCGTACATGACTCGGTGATAGCCGCAAACAATATATCCTGTAGATAATATGGAGTTAAGTTTTGATATGATTTCCAGACAATGAGATGTATTTTAAATATATCTCTAAGTTTGATTCTGAGTCAGTGCAGTTCAATGTCCAGATGGTATGGATATAATAGTTACAAGTTCTAATAAGAGAACTAATTTGAAATTTCATTGATAAATCTGGATCGAAAAAGCACTCAGAATATTTTCTGACTTCTCAAGATTAACTGGAGAAACGGTTCAAGGCGTCTGAGCACCAATAAACATAATGTTTTGATTTATTATGGCTTTGAAAAACTTCTGTTAAAAAGATAGCATCTTTCTCAATAATTGATACAATATAATTATGAAAATTATTGAGTACCAATTTTTTTAAAAATTTTATAGACCTGGATAAATACGATGATCATTATTGAGTGACATAAGAAAATAACTGATCGAAGAATTATAAATAATAAGAAGCACAAACTGTTCCTTGAGGAACACCAGAGAACATTGCAGGACAGGTAGAATTATTTGCATTGATTTTGAAAAATTTAAAACGATGTTATATATCTGTCTNATATATATATATATATATATATATATGATTTTAACCACTTTGGAACATTCCCTGAAATACCAATACGACGAAGAATCATAATTTATAGATCATGTTTCACCAAAACAAACCGGCTCTGATCAAATAGAATCATAACATCGAGTTTATCAGCATCTAAACTTCTCAATAAATCATTTTTACACGTAGGATTGCTGTTTCTGTTTAGTGTTTCTTTCTAAAACCATATTGAAACTTCAGAAGAATTTGGGAATTTCCAAAAAATTGATTAAAAAAATTGATTGTAAAACAACAGTTTGTTCAATTGCTTTTGAGAGGAAAGAGGTATTTGATACAGAACGATAATTTTTTCAATTATTTGTGTCAAAATTTGACTTCTTCAGAAATTTACAACATTGTGGAAAACGACCAGAGCAAAATGAGTTATTTACAACATATGTGATGATCGGTAATAGAATAGTATGTGTATGTTCATTATTGAAAAATATGAAAAAGGGACCAGATTGTAATTCGTTTTGCGGGAGATGGTAATAATACTATGAACATTTATAATTGATATCGTGTAAATTGTGTGAGTAAAGCATTGGATAATCGATACAATTCAACAATATTTTCCCATTCTTGTACCGCTGAGCTAAACGCGGAAAAAATACCTGAAATCTTACCATCGAAAAATGTATTGAATTTTTTAGTATCAGTAACAACAGCTGGGATTGTAGTGGTAATTCTATCATTTGATAGCAATTTGATGCCTAAAAAAAGCTTTTTATATCAGATGCTGCATTTTCGAACTTGTTTGTAATAAAATTTCTTTTCTTCATTGAACAAAGTCCTACAACCCTATTTCGAATATTTAGAAGTTAAGCTAGGTTATTATGGGCAGGTCACTCGTGATTATTCCTCTCAATATTTCTTTTAGATGGGAGCATTTTTACTTCGAAATCAAACCATCTAGAATTTAATTTTTATTGCTATGTAATGTGCTCCTAAATTTCGGAACATATCTTGAAAGGTACTATTAGAACTAATTCGTTAATATGTAAGTCAGTGTGAAAATTATGAGATGCTGGTAAATCAGTTGCAAATCCTGACAATATAATGACATTCATTTTATTCTTAAGAACAACCTGATCAGATATTGGTGATTGCATGAAAGACAATATGTTAAGTAAAACGGGCAAATTGATGTGGAATGAAAGAGTATATAATGTCTGCAGACATATTTATATATATATATATATATATATAATAACTTTT
>CABFPE010000209.1:653008-686205 GCA_900660155.1 Hofstenia miamia | reverse complement strand
TTTTTGAGTGCTAATGCGCTTCAATCATATTTTTACATCGTAAGTCATTATAAAATTTTCACTGCTTAGGAATAAGGTGATGAAGCAGATGGGACTATTTTGTTATATCTGACTAAAGCTTAAGGCAATTATCATACTTTTGTTTTCAAGAGGGTCAGTATTTATTGCTATGTATGCATTGCTGTAGGAGGTATTGAGGGATAATGCTAAATGCTCTTTTTTGGACGCATTCTATTTTTAGTGACTGTGATTTGATAAGTTGTGTGTTTTAAAATATCTTCTTTAGTTGAATAATGTAAAGAATATAACATAGTTCGGTATTGTTTTTGAGTAGTTCCAATTAATAAATCGTAATCTTCTTTAACACTAAAACAATGAGTACTCCTTGAGAATATATTTATATCTGATGTTTCAAATGCGAAAATTATCATAATTTTCAAATTGATCCGTTAGATGGCTACAACATTTGCAAAAACGATGTTCTCAATTTCTCTATATGTGAACAGAAACATAATTTCTACTAACAGCAAATTCAATGAGATTATCAACATTATTGGAGGTATATGTACATGTTAGTGTTTCTGCTGAATTAATAATCAAGCAAAGGCTTATAGGTCATTTTGACCTATTGTCGCATTTCTCGTGTTAACAGTTTCTTTAAAAGTCAAATAAAATGTGCCCTTCCTGTTAAATATAATGCTAGTTGCATTGCTGTGTCAATTTATCCAGTTTCATTTGTTTCAAGTAATTCTCATAATTAAATACTGATTCTTTAAAACTAGGAGTTGATTTATCAATTTCATCAGTGAATTTGTTGAGTTTTAAAAAGGTATTTGGAACATCCTGTACTGTTCTTTGTGGTAAAATTGATTCTGTAAAATGTAATTTATCTGTTTCTTGTGGATTTATGGCTTCTTTTAAAGCTTCTGTATTAGTAAAAAACGTCAATCTTTTAAACCATGTATTCAATTTCTTTGAGTAATTTTTGAATTATATCAGCTTTACTATGAACAGTTTGTAATGATGATGCAGCTGTGATTGTTAGACGTGGTTATCACTAACAATATCAATATCATTTGAAATAGGCTCTATTGCTAATATAGGCATAGCATTTGATGATTGTGGAATATTGTCATTATTTTCATTGAGAAGTATTTTATTCTTCATTAAGTTATTAACAGTGATCGTTAATGTTGACATTTTATCCGGAAGACTAATCATATTTATTTAGAGATCGATTATCATTATGAAGACCAATCACTTGATCTTGTAAATTTTGAATCTTGATTTTGTAATGAAGAATTTTCTATCATTAAATTATTCATTTCATCCTTTTGATTTACAATAATTTTCGTCAATTTTTCTTTGGGAGTTCTTGCTAAAGATTCAAGGGAAAAGGGAACAAGCGATTTTGGATAAAGTAACTTAAAGATTTGTAGTTTTTCATTTGAAAAGGCACTTTCGGTACAACAATGTACCCAAAGTGATGCCCTATATTTAGTTACACATAATATTCATCAATATAAAACAAAGATAAAATATGTATAAATATAAACAAAAAAGTAAAGCCCAATTTAAGAAAATTTGTTATCTAAAGCAAGGCGATACTAAGGAAGGCCACGACATGAGAACTTCGCAAAGTATTTACAAAGGCTTAAAGTTCTTTTGTTTGTAATTAAGTAATGTGCATCAAATATAAGTCTGAATGACTCATTTTGTTTAATCCAAAACGGACGTTTTAGTATTTCTTTTATTGGTACAAATTAATTGCCAAATTCCACTTTAATAGGTCATATTTGTTTACTTTTGTAGATTATTCACATTGTGAATAATCACTCAATTACATGACAAAAGTGCTCTGTTAGCTACTGCAATACATGATATACAACAGAAAGAGGTGCTTATATTAAAGATGAAAAAATTCCAATTTATAGCTTTCCTAAGGATATTTATCTGTTTACCATTGGTTCGTGCCCTAAAGCAATTAACAAGAGCAATAAATAGTGTTAGTGAACAAAAATTTCTAGAATGTGTTATGAAAAAACAGCTGGTTCATTTGCACTGTTCATTTCTTATCTGCAATGAAGTTTATGTGAAATCCTTCTCACTTTATGTGGTGGATCATTTTTTTGGAAAGTTGATAGATCAACCTGATAACTTGGCTCATATAGTACTGTGTCTTTATTTGAAAAGTTTTGTTTGGAGGTACAAAATGTGTTATTATGTTATTATGTTTTACCCAATTTACTCTTTAGATTCAACATTTATTGCTGAACAAATAATGGCTCTAGTTCAGTCAGTACATTGTGTTGGTGGCAAATGCATTGGTCTGTTTGGTTGACAATAACATGCAAAATCAGGCTTGCATTGATATTCTTTATTATAAAAATAATAAAACTTGTTTATGCCAACATCCAATTGATATTAATTTACCCTTCTTCACTTTGCCGGATCCAATTCATGTTTTTAGTCTATTTGAAACAACTTTTAAACACTTACAATACGGATAAATATTTACTGCAAACAAAATGTGCTAGGCAGATGATCAAACATATAATAACAAGTTCAAATTAATAAAAGCACGTATGAATGAATGGCTCAACAGCTAGCGGCCAATCAAAATTAACATCAATCACACGAATTAAAACATAACAAAAAATTCTTAAAATGACCACTATAATGGTACAACCAAATTTTAATTACCATGTTATGCTACGTTATGTTATGTCATGCAAAATTACCACACTTCAATTAATGGTATTTAATTTATTAAGAATCTTATGAAAATTTTGCTTTTCAATTTCAGTGTATATACAATAATATTGCAATTTTTTAACCTGTTTAATCAGCAAATAATATTCACGCCTATTAGCATAATATCTGCATTGTTCACATAGTATCAATGTTTACAATCCCCTCAAAAGCCTATCAAAGACGCTCGAAGAATTCAGCCCAGTGCTGTAATCATTGATAAAGATAACTGCACCTAAGTAGTCAGCAAACTCCTTTTCGAGATTTTGATTGTTTGAAGCAGTATTATGATATTAAACGAAAAATTAGGTTTATTTACAAATATTATTTTTATTAATTCTGTGAAATTGTTGCTTAATTAACTGCATTCTTAGAATTTCAGTTACAGCAAATCAGAGATGTCAATGACCCTCCAAAACTTGACCAATGACGCACCACATTTCGATCCATGATCCACAATGTTTGACCCACGCAACAAATTTTTTGACTCACACACATTTTGTTCATATACCCCATGAAACAAATTAAAGCTAAAGTTTATTTACTTATATCAAAAACTTATAATCTATAAAACTTGTTTTAATTTAACATGACCGTGAAGTAATTGCCTAACTTGCACTCGGAATAAATACGCGAATAAATGTTAATGGTGAAGTTTACGTTAAATGCCTGTTTTTTTTCTCTCGCTTTCAGCAGCTGAAGTTTGTATGACAAATATTTGCCGAAGCAACCAAATACAAATAAGGCATATCAATTCTGCAAATTCCTTCAAACATATCTATGCATATAAATTTATGCAGACATTTATTTAATAAAACCATTGTGGCATATTGAGCTAGCTCGGCTTCTGCAACTTTGGTGGACGATTCTTTTGATTCATTGATGCATTCTGAAGATTTGCTCATGTTTGTAAGCAAGGCAAACAGTGCTTGCCCAATAATTTTTAATTTAAGGTTTCTCTTTTCAATATACATGCACTTGATATTCTATAAATAAAATAAATCTGGTTATTAAATTGTGACATGTATACAGTGCTACTTTGTATATTACCATATTTCAGACCCATGGAAACAATCTGGAAAAGCCGTCCAATTCCTCAAAATTAAATGACAAATAACGGTCACACACCATATAAGCAGTATCCTATTTAACTAAAGCTAGATGTGATAGCGCAATTGAAATGCCTCACTTTTTCGTGAATGGGTAAATGTGCCTGAAATAACTTTGTTTTGAAATGTCTGTGGCGAATATGCGTCACATTCCAATCGGGTATGGTCCAGTTAATCTAAAATTATACACACCAATACTTAACAGGGTATTATACGATTGACGTTAAGTTTTATCTTTTCACTTCTCTTCTAATAGAACATTTATTAATTATACGGTTATGGGAAAAAATTTGTATTATTAATCTCAAAACAATGCAACATGTGTGAAAACAAAATATATACTCTCCTTAGTTTGTACATAGATTCCGTCTACGCATTTTTTTCCTGTCACCTCCATATAATATAGTACTCCTTGTCTTTAATATAGTGAGACTACAGTTCCAGATTGCTTTGAAGTTGGCTATTAAAGTTCGCCTACAGGGTCGTGTGCATCAAAATTCAATACAAGAAATTAAATGTCGAATGCTGTACTTAATAGTTTGTTTACACATGTTATCTCAAAATTGCTAAGTGAATAACTGATGTAATTTCCACGCTATGTAGGCAAGAGACACGAGTCCAGAGAAATGATGTTATATATTTTAATAGTCCCCTGACGATGGTGTGACACCAAAAGTTACTTTTCGTTGATTTTTGCTAGAATGTAGGAGAGATATGTCCTTAATTATGACACATGCCAGGAGTGACCCATGACCCACCAAAAAGTTACCCTCGGGTCATTGACAACGCTGCTGCAAAAATATATGCTTAAGGGATACCACAAGAAATTATGTTCAAGTACCCTATATATGGTCCAAGTTTTCATGTACGCATTTTTGATCAAACATATTCATCAATTAATCAGCACCTCTTTTGAACGAAATATATTTTAAACTATTTTCCCTTCTTGCAAAATTAGTATCAATTGTATATTTTTTATTGAGAACTT
The DNA here is from genome assembly GCA_900660155.1 of Hofstenia miamia. Lineage (NCBI taxonomy): Eukaryota > Metazoa > Xenacoelomorpha > Acoela > Hofsteniidae > Hofstenia > Hofstenia miamia. The sequence goes on along the minus strand of CABFPE010000209.1, from coordinate 681,357 downwards.
AGGCATATACTCTTTATCTTCTCCGCAATTGAACTCTAAACATCCTAGGAATTTAACACTTTTTTATGTTCTTGAAACACTAAAGCCATTTAAAATCCTACAGTACCACAAAATAGAACAGCATCTTGTTCCTTTTCCGCGGTGCGACTTCTGACTTAAGTTCACCAAAATGGTTTTGGGTAGTTTATCTACATAAACTGAAACAGTTAGCATTAGCTGTCGCTACCAAATGCTTTTGATTAAATTATCACCTGAATATTAAAAATGGAGAGCTCTAAAGATGTTCTTAAAAATAGCTTCTTTGAAAAATAGTGACTCTTAACAAGTATTTCCATCACAGCCAAACACCTAAATGCCAATTTTCAATATATTTTCGAGCATTTCCTAAGTTAGTTTTTGAGGAAAACAACTTGAAAATGTGGAAAAAACTATTTTCCTTTATAAAGGACTTGCCAGATTAATGTTAGATATAATTTTGAACTTAAAATAGAACATGTGAATTTTTTAAAAATTACCCTTGCTAAATTTTTTGATAAAAGTTAGTTTTGACAGCAATATTTTAGCACAGGTTATTTGTTATGTTTAATTTGCAAAAAATTATTAGTATGCTTTTCTTTTATTGTGAGACAATAGTTTTACAAAGGGTTGCCAAAATCTATAATATAAAAATTTGGAAATTAAAAAATGTTTGCAACTTTTGAGGAAACATCCAAACAATTTTTGTAGGGTGTTGCCTTCACTTCTGATATATTCAAGAATCAATTAACGTTCGTCTTCAGTCAAGTGCCTTCAAAAAATCAGGCAATTGATCAATATCTCAATAAACTAAGTTTATTTGAAAACTGAAATTTTGGGACATTCCAATATTAAGAAGGACACAGTTCCAAAGCATTTCACATTTATTGTAGAAAGTTTTAAAATGAAAGCTTGCGTTAACAATTCTATGATGCAGTCAAATTTACTTGAAAACTCTTGAACGTCTTATGTAATGTTTCTAGTGCATTTAAATGGAAAAGATAACAAAGATTATTTGCCATTATTTGAAATGAGAATCTTTAAATAACTGCTGAGTTAAAGAAATTGTTAGAAAAATTGCAAATATAATTGGCTTTTAAAATGATGAACAGGTGTATTTGTGTAGTAAAACATCATCAATCCACCAACTTTTACTACACGCAACAGGTCATCTAAATCTTCAGATTCTAAATGTCCAGGAAATACAACGCCAGAACATATTACTGCATCATATTTATTGCTTTCAATTGAGCATGGAGATTTATGTGATATAAATTCACAATAAATCTTGCTATATAGATTTCGTTGCTTCAAAATTTCCCCAAACTCTTTTACAGGTTCTAGGCCATCAATATTTTTACATCCAAAATTTTGAAGTCTCTTTGCCAGATCTCCAGTTCCGGCTCCAACATCTAGAATATAGTCGCTTGATTTGAGGAGTGAGCCGCAGAATTCAACAAACTGTTCCTTCTTATCGCACAACTCCAATTCTTTTACAAATGTATCATATTGCTCAGATGCATCCCCATATAGTTTCAAAATTTCACTCACCTCTTTTGCATTATTGATGGCGTCAAGCCATTCCTTTGCACTCATATTACTGCTTAAAATTACAAACTTGAGATTAGATTAAAATGTTTGCAATGTCAAAATGAGTAAGTGGTTTGTACTTTGATTGCAGTTTTCAGGCTCACAACATACATTTTAGTCCCTGACTACCATAAACATTAATAGAATGAAGTTATTTCTTCAGATTCCAGTTGATGATTCTATTACTGAATATTGAAATTATAGTTTATAATCAAAGTTCATCTACTTTACTACAATTGAAAAAATTCTATATATATGAGCATAGCTGCCTAATAGCCCCCACGTGCTCAATTTGAAGAGTGCATTTGCGTTTTTAATTTTTTTTATTGGAATGGGGATGTATCACCCCAAAAAGAGTTGCAGTCAACATTTAATTATGCACAGCTTTTGCGCTTTAATAAGACTTACATCAAATCTACACTGCGTGGAGAAAGTCCAAGCCAATTGCTATTCTTAGCGATTCGGAAAAATGTTTGATATTTTTCCAGTTAATTTGATAATAACGTCATTAATGCAAATTTAAAAGACGAACAAAATTTATTGATCTTAAGAGAATGATTTTGTATTGCTTAATTTTGACCACTACAAATTTTTTGATTTTCTATGGGTTTGACAATTTTACTAACAATGTGTGCTGTACTGCATAAAGTTACATTACTACACACAATTTTTTTGTACTTTGCTATATTTTGTTCATAAATTGTTCAAGAAAATTTTCTGGGACTTTGTGAATGCGATTCCACAAAAATGCTAAGGTTTACCTTTATAGATTCATTTTCAGAATCGTCAATTTTTGAAACAGACATATATTTACTCTAAAAAATATTAAGCTAATAACCCAAACTATAACTACAGAAATAAATAGTCGTTCAAATAAAAAATTTTATGGCGTTTAATAACAATTATATATATATATATATATATATATATATATATATATTGTGGCATCGGGACCCCAATGTTCCCTTCTCATATAACATAAACATTTCCCGAAAATTAATATCACGCTGGTGACGTCACGTAGAGACATTTTTAGTTCTGCCATTAGCAGGTGTTGCTATGTGATATTTACATTTATTTTCTGTTTGTATAAATAGGGCAGCTTTGTGCGCGCTTGATTATTAAAAGTTTAGCTTTGCCTTATCTTATCTGCTAATATTCCATTAGATGGTCATGAGCAGCTAAACTTTCTACGGAATTGAGGGAATATATATATATATATATGTATATATATATGTATATAAATATATATATGCATATATATATATATATATATATATATATATATAGTGTGTATATGTCTGTATATAGTATTTTTAAGATATCTTTTAATTCTTGTGTTTACCTTGTGTTTTTAATCTAATTTTGATGGCATAAAAATGCAGGCCAATTTAGAGCAATTGCTAAAAATAGTTTTTATGCAATGTATTAATTTTCATACGCCATCGCGCGACAAAAATATTTCGTAGCAAGAAATATTTCATTTAATGTAATAACATCGTAGGTTATTTTTCGCAAATTTCGACAAATAAAACGTTCTTTAACAGTCTTTACAGTTTGCAAAATACCTAAATGGCTATTCTCCTGAATTTTCATTATTAAATCTCGTTTAAAGTAATCAGGAATCGCAATCTTATTGTTTTGTGATGTGAAATATAACAAATTGTCATCAGTAATATCTCAATGATATCTTTTCCATAATCAAATAGCTACTGAATTTAGTTCGGTTTCAGGCATATGTATCTTGTTAATAAGTTGCTTTAATAAAGGATCAGTTGTTTGTTTTTTAGCAATTTCTTCCTTGCATAATTGTTCTTTTATTTCAATGGATAGTTGAGGTTGTCCTTGGCGATTAACATTAAGTTCAGGTAAATTATGGTATGTAATGAAAATTGTACTTTTTCTCCTGGTTGCTTTTGTAAATCGCGTTGATATTGAGGCAAAGCAATACACTTTTTTGATGTTCAATTGTAAAATTCAAACTATTTAACAATTCAATCTATGTAGCAACAATTTTTGATTTAACGCCTGAAAGTTTTTTAAACCATGCAATACCACAATTATATGTAAGAACAATAAAATCCTTTTGCCTATGAAAAAATCTTTTTAAGAGATCTTACTAGTGCTAACATTTTTATACTGCTATAACTTAATTTGGATTTCTTGAGTTTTCTACTATAGAACTGAATTGGTTGCTTTTTATTAATTACTTGACTAAGGCATCCACCAATTGCTACACAACTAGCATCACAATCAATGATGAATGGCTTTGTGTCATCGGGATAATTTAATGATGGTAGCTTTTTCAATTCCGTTTTTTAATAACTCGAATTCCTCCTGATTTTGGCAATTCCAATTAACACTTAAAAGTCTGACGATTCTATATCATAAATTCATTCAGTTGTCAGAATTGACGCATTCAAGTCAAACTAAAGAAAGCAAAGTAAATGAAAGAAAAGTGTCAGAAGAACAAAATAAGCTGTTTTTCGATTTAAATTCTCATTACATGAGGCATTACAAATGCATTTAAGATGTGCAAAGTGATCAAATTTGACTGCCTGGACTGTTAAAGTCTGATTTAGATCCTAATAAATTAGACATGTTTAGCTTTCTTTACAATATCCGTTATAAATGTTTGATAATAATTCAAAAACACTAGAAATCGTTGAATATCTTTAGAATTTTTTGAGCATTCTATCTATTCTATTATTGATGTATTGTCACCCTTAATAGTTATTTTACTGTGTGTAAGTTGCCTGCCAAGAGAAATTGTAGCATTTTGACCCAAATTACATTTATTACCATTGATTTTTAAACTGTAGTCTTTTAATATTTTTAAAACATAATTGAGTTTTAGGATATGCTCACTGAAGGTAAAACTTTATACTAAAATGTTGTCTATGTAAACTGTGATTCCATCTTCTTCGCAGTTATTTCTATTCATAAGTATTTTTGTCACGCTAAATTTGCGAAAATCTATACATAGTCTAAATTTAACTTTTTGAATAACAAATACAGTAGATGCGTATGGGCTATTACGTTTATGTATGATCCCATTGTTAAGCAATGCTGTAATTGTTCTCTGTATTGTTCAGGGATACAACATACTTGCTGAAAAATAGGTTTTTCCAATGTATTTTCAATATGATGATATTCACCAACCGCTTTTCCGATACTTATTGTGCCATAGTTAAAAACATTTTTTTACTTTATTGACCATTTTTTCGGATTTTTCTTTCATTATTATTTTAATGAGAATGCGTAGTTTCTGAAATATCAGGTATCTTGATAACCTGACTAATAAACAAGTATTTTGACAATTTTCCTATATATATATATATATATATATATATATATATATATATCAATTGCTTTTGGTATTACTGATTGAAGGTTCATTATTGATTCTGATCGTGTTGTCATCAAAGTTGATGATGTAATGGATTTCTTCCAAGAAATCTCTCCCAAGAATGATTTATGAGGTAATTGGAAATTTGTAGTATCAAAAACTATTAAGTCATGTTCAAAATTAGTGACATTTAATAGATATTTTAATATCTTTTAAATAACCTTTTGTGTTTAGATAATCACCACTTACTGATGTCAATCGGAAAGTTTTCTTGTGTAAGTCGTCTCTAGTTATTCCAAAAGAATTAGTGCAGGTATCGGAAATAACAGAATGAGCAGATGCAGGATCAATTATGGCTTGAATAATAACACCATTAATGACTATTGGAATGGACTTTTTATCTGTCATTGTAATAGAAATTTATATTTCTTCTTCAAGGTGTAGAGGCGTTGCTCTTCTTAATTTAAAGATTTGGAATCATCTTTCGAATAATCATCAATTTCAGTTACATATTCTTTTTCATCTGTGTAATTACTTTAAATTTATATCCTTTTTCACCACAATGATAACAATGAATTTGAATTGTGCTTCCATTTTTAGCAAGTTTTAGTAACCAGTGTTATAGAATTTGTATTTTTTTTAGTTGTATTAGACACTGATTTTACTGTTGTGTCAGAAATAGCAAGCCATTAATGGTCCGACAATGTTCCATTAATGTATATCCGACAATGACCCATTGGTGAGCCAAATTCGTTGGTTATGAAAGTTTAATATGATCTAGCATAATTGTAATCACTATAATTAATATTTGTTTGCTAGATGGCAGAACGATCCAGTCATGTCATTAATGGGTGATTGTTGAACCATTAATGGCTATGAGAAACTGATAAATAATAATTTTTTAAAATTGAAATCAAATTTTAAGGCCATTCATACATTATATACAATAATATAATATTTTCTAGATTTTTAAAACTTTTTGTTTCGTTGGTTATGGTTGGCAAATGAATGGCCATTATTGGTCATTGATGCCATTAATGGACTATTGGTTATCCGACAATGTTTGCTATTTGGGTTTCTGCTTTACAATAAATTGTTGTTTCTCGATTTATTTTGAACAAATTTTCAATTGTTAATTGAATCCTTATAGCTTTATTGATAATAGTATCTAATGAATGAACCATATCAAATTTTACTTCCAAACATAACCGAATAAGGGGGGGGGGTAAACCTTGCATAATAATATAAATCAGTTTTTAAAAATGTTGCTGTCACTACTAAGTCTTAATAAACTTTGAACTTGCATAATATAAATAAATAAAAAATACATGTATACTTAAATTGCCGGTGACCCGGGGGTCAAAATGGCAACCAACTTATGCAAATGTACAATAGAAATACTTACGTTATTTAAAAAGTTTGTTCTTTTTAATTGGTTTCTGTCATAAAACATGATGATACTGTTTCCCAACTTTTTTGAGTGCTAATGCGCTTCAATCATATTTTTACATCGTAAGTCATTATAAAATTTTCACTGCTTAGGAATAAGGTGATGAAGCAGATGGGACTATTTTGTTATATCTGACTAAAGCTTAAGGCAATTATCATACTTTTGTTTTCAAGAGGGTCAGTATTTATTGCTATGTATGCATTGCTGTAGGAGGTATTGAGGGATAATGCTAAATGCTCTTTTTTGGACGCATTCTATTTTTAGTGACTGTGATTTGATAAGTTGTGTGTTTTAAAATATCTTCTTTAGTTGAATAATGTAAAGAATATAACATAGTTCGGTATTGTTTTTGAGTAGTTCCAATTAATAAATCGTAATCTTCTTTAACACTAAAACAATGAGTACTCCTTGAGAATATATTTATATCTGATGTTTCAAATGCGAAAATTATCATAATTTTCAAATTGATCCGTTAGATGGCTACAACATTTGCAAAAACGATGTTCTCAATTTCTCTATATGTGAACAGAAACATAATTTCTACTAACAGCAAATTCAATGAGATTATCAACATTATTGGAGGTATATGTACATGTTAGTGTTTCTGCTGAATTAATAATCAAGCAAAGGCTTATAGGTCATTTTGACCTATTGTCGCATTTCTCGTGTTAACAGTTTCTTTAAAAGTCAAATAAAATGTGCCCTTCCTGTTAAATATAATGCTAGTTGCATTGCTGTGTCAATTTATCCAGTTTCATTTGTTTCAAGTAATTCTCATAATTAAATACTGATTCTTTAAAACTAGGAGTTGATTTATCAATTTCATCAGTGAATTTGTTGAGTTTTAAAAAGGTATTTGGAACATCCTGTACTGTTCTTTGTGGTAAAATTGATTCTGTAAAATGTAATTTATCTGTTTCTTGTGGATTTATGGCTTCTTTTAAAGCTTCTGTATTAGTAAAAAACGTCAATCTTTTAAACCATGTATTCAATTTCTTTGAGTAATTTTTGAATTATATCAGCTTTACTATGAACAGTTTGTAATGATGATGCAGCTGTGATTGTTAGACGTGGTTATCACTAACAATATCAATATCATTTGAAATAGGCTCTATTGCTAATATAGGCATAGCATTTGATGATTGTGGAATATTGTCATTATTTTCATTGAGAAGTATTTTATTCTTCATTAAGTTATTAACAGTGATCGTTAATGTTGACATTTTATCCGGAAGACTAATCATATTTATTTAGAGATCGATTATCATTATGAAGACCAATCACTTGATCTTGTAAATTTTGAATCTTGATTTTGTAATGAAGAATTTTCTATCATTAAATTATTCATTTCATCCTTTTGATTTACAATAATTTTCGTCAATTTTTCTTTGGGAGTTCTTGCTAAAGATTCAAGGGAAAAGGGAACAAGCGATTTTGGATAAAGTAACTTAAAGATTTGTAGTTTTTCATTTGAAAAGGCACTTTCGGTACAACAATGTACCCAAAGTGATGCCCTATATTTAGTTACACATAATATTCATCAATATAAAACAAAGATAAAATATGTATAAATATAAACAAAAAAGTAAAGCCCAATTTAAGAAAATTTGTTATCTAAAGCAAGGCGATACTAAGGAAGGCCACGACATGAGAACTTCGCAAAGTATTTACAAAGGCTTAAAGTTCTTTTGTTTGTAATTAAGTAATGTGCATCAAATATAAGTCTGAATGACTCATTTTGTTTAATCCAAAACGGACGTTTTAGTATTTCTTTTATTGGTACAAATTAATTGCCAAATTCCACTTTAATAGGTCATATTTGTTTACTTTTGTAGATTATTCACATTGTGAATAATCACTCAATTACATGACAAAAGTGCTCTGTTAGCTACTGCAATACATGATATACAACAGAAAGAGGTGCTTATATTAAAGATGAAAAAATTCCAATTTATAGCTTTCCTAAGGATATTTATCTGTTTACCATTGGTTCGTGCCCTAAAGCAATTAACAAGAGCAATAAATAGTGTTAGTGAACAAAAATTTCTAGAATGTGTTATGAAAAAACAGCTGGTTCATTTGCACTGTTCATTTCTTATCTGCAATGAAGTTTATGTGAAATCCTTCTCACTTTATGTGGTGGATCATTTTTTTGGAAAGTTGATAGATCAACCTGATAACTTGGCTCATATAGTACTGTGTCTTTATTTGAAAAGTTTTGTTTGGAGGTACAAAATGTGTTATTATGTTATTATGTTTTACCCAATTTACTCTTTAGATTCAACATTTATTGCTGAACAAATAATGGCTCTAGTTCAGTCAGTACATTGTGTTGGTGGCAAATGCATTGGTCTGTTTGGTTGACAATAACATGCAAAATCAGGCTTGCATTGATATTCTTTATTATAAAAATAATAAAACTTGTTTATGCCAACATCCAATTGATATTAATTTACCCTTCTTCACTTTGCCGGATCCAATTCATGTTTTTAGTCTATTTGAAACAACTTTTAAACACTTACAATACGGATAAATATTTACTGCAAACAAAATGTGCTAGGCAGATGATCAAACATATAATAACAAGTTCAAATTAATAAAAGCACGTATGAATGAATGGCTCAACAGCTAGCGGCCAATCAAAATTAACATCAATCACACGAATTAAAACATAACAAAAAATTCTTAAAATGACCACTATAATGGTACAACCAAATTTTAATTACCATGTTATGCTACGTTATGTTATGTCATGCAAAATTACCACACTTCAATTAATGGTATTTAATTTATTAAGAATCTTATGAAAATTTTGCTTTTCAATTTCAGTGTATATACAATAATATTGCAATTTTTTAACATATTCAAATATGGAATAGCAAACTGAAATATTTAGAAAATAAATTTTTTGGGGAAGAATAATCAAGTGGGCTTAAAATGATATCAACCTGGTCAGACATTAGGCCCTTAAACAGTCAATACTTTGTTTAGGTGTATTTCCTGAACAGCTAAATAATAATGCACATTTTCGAGATTTTGATTGTTTGAAGCAGTATTATGATATTAAACGAAAAATTAGGTTTATTTACAAATATTATTTTTATTAATTCTGTGAAATTGTTGCTTAATTAACTGCATTCTTAGAATTTCAGTTACAGCAAATCAGAGATGTCAATGACCCTCCAAAACTTGACCAATGACGCACCACATTTCGATCCATGATCCACAATGTTTGACCCACGCAACAAATTTTTTGACTCACACACATTTTGTTCATATACCCCATGAAACAAATTAAAGCTAAAGTTTATTTACTTATATCAAAAACTTATAATCTATAAAACTTGTTTTTTGAACGCCTTTTTGACGACAACTTCTCACTCCATGGTATCATCATCAAGTTTATTTCTGTCAGGTGTGAGTATTTGACCAGTAGCAGAGAAGGTTCTCTCGCTTTCAGCAGCTGAAGTTTGTATGACAAATATTTGCCGAAGCAACCAAATACAAATAAGGCATATTATACTTATAATCACTCCACCATTTGAGTGGATTAAGCGTTTGCTTGAAAACATTTTCCAATGGAACAGTTGTGGCATATTGAGCTAGCTCGGCTTCTGCAACTTTGGTGGACGATTCTTTTGATTCATTGATGCATTCTGAAGATTTGCTCATGTTTGTAAGCAAGGCAAACAGTGCTTGCCCAATAATTTTTAATTTAAGGAATTTCATTCTATATTGCATGAATTTATATCTAAACAAAGCACCTTGGCCTGAACGGTGTTTCGACTGTATAAGACTATGCTACTTTGTATATTACCATATTTCAGACCCATGGAAACAATCTGGAAAAGCCGTCCAATTCCTCAAAATTAAATGACAAATAACGGTCACACACCATATAAGCAGTATCCTATTTAACTAAAGCTAGATGTGATAGCGCAATTGAAATGCCTCACTTTTTCGTGAATGGGTAAATGTGCCTGAAATAACTTTGTTTTGAAATGTCTGTGGCGAATATGCGTCACATTCCAATCGGGTATGGTCCAGTTAATCTAAAATTATACACACCAATACTTAACAGGGTATTATACGATTGACGTTAAGTTTTATCTTTTCACTTCTCTTCTAATAGAACATTTATTAATTATACGGTTATGGGAAAAAATTTGTATTATTAATCTCAAAACAATGCAACATGTGTGAAAACAAAATATATACTCTCCTTAGTTTGTACATAGATTCCGTCTACGCATTTTTTTCCTGTCACCTCCATATAATATAGTACTCCTTGTCTTTAATATAGTGAGACTACAGTTCCAGATTGCTTTGAAGTTGGCTATTAAAGTTCGCCTACAGGGTCGTGTGCATCAAAATTCAATACAAGAAATTAAATGTCGAATGCTGTACTTAATAGTTTGTTTACACATGTTATCTCAAAATTGCTAAGTGAATAACTGATGTAATTTCCACGCTATGTAGGCAAGAGACACGAGTCCAGAGAAATGATGTTATATATTTTAATAGTCCCCTGACGATGGTGTGACACCAAAAGTTACTTTTCGTTGATTTTTGCTAGAATGTAGGAGAGATATGTCCTTAATTATGACACATGCCAGGAGTGACCCATGACCCACCAAAAAGTTACCCTCGGGTCATTGACAACGCTGCTGCAAAAATATATGCTTAAGGGATACCACAAGAAATTATGTTCAAGTACCCTATATATGGTCCAAGTTTTCATGTACGCATTTTTGATCAAACATATTCATCAATTAATCAGCACCTCTTTTGAACGAAATATATTTTAAACTATTTTCCCTTCTTGCAAAATTAGTATCAATTGTATATTTTTTATTGAGAACTTAGGCATATACTCTTTATCTTCTCCGCAATTGAACTCTAAACATCCTAGGAATTTAACACTTTTTTATGTTCTTGAAACACTAAAGCCATTTAAAATCCTACAGTACCACAAAATAGAACAGCATCTTGTTCCTTTTCCGCGGTGCGACTTCTGACTTAAGTTCACCAAAATGGTTTTGGGTAGTTTATCTACATAAACTGAAACAGTTAGCATTAGCTGTCGCTACCAAATGCTTTTGATTAAATTATCACCTGAATATTAAAAATGGAGAGCTCTAAAGATGTTCTTAAAAATAGCTTCTTTGAAAAATAGTGACTCTTAACAAGTATTTCCATCACAGCCAAACACCTAAATGCCAATTTTCAATATATTTTCGAGCATTTCCTAAGTTAGTTTTTGAGGAAAACAACTTGAAAATGTGGAAAAAACTATTTTCCTTTATAAAGGACTTGCCAGATTAATGTTAGATATAATTTTGAACTTAAAATAGAACATGTGAATTTTTTAAAAATTACCCTTGCTAAATTTTTTGATAAAAGTTAGTTTTGACAGCAATATTTTAGCACAGGTTATTTGTTATGTTTAATTTGCAAAAAATTATTAGTATGCTTTTCTTTTATTGTGAGACAATAGTTTTACAAAGGGTTGCCAAAATCTATAATATAAAAATTTGGAAATTAAAAAATGTTTGCAACTTTTGAGGAAACATCCAAACAATTTTTGTAGGGTGTTGCCTTCACTTCTGATATATTCAAGAATCAATTAACGTTCGTCTTCAGTCAAGTGCCTTCAAAAAATCAGGCAATTGATCAATATCTCAATAAACTAAGTTTATTTGAAAACTGAAATTTTGGGACATTCCAATATTAAGAAGGACACAGTTCCAAAGCATTTCACATTTATTGTAGAAAGTTTTAAAATGAAAGCTTGCGTTAACAATTCTATGATGCAGTCAAATTTACTTGAAAACTCTTGAACGTCTTATGTAATGTTTCTAGTGCATTTAAATGGAAAAGATAACAAAGATTATTTGCCATTATTTGAAATGAGAATCTTTAAATAACTGCTGAGTTAAAGAAATTGTTAGAAAAATTGCAAATATAATTGGCTTTTAAAATGATGAACAGGTGTATTTGTGTAGAAATATTGCTTAATGTTGCAGATATATTCATTCTAATTGCAAATTTACATTTTCCAAATTTTCTAAATTGAACATTTAATACAAAAAAAAATATTTAAATAGTCAGTGTGATGAGTTCATGTAGCACAAAGATAAAAGATAACGAACAAAACGCCACTGAAATTACTCCTAATATTGAAGCTGTAACAGAAAATCCAAAACTTTCCACCAAAATCCCACCAAATACTGACGCGCCAATAGGGCGAGCAATTGCACCAAGAAGTGTAGACCAGGCTGATGCAATGAGAATATTTCTGGACTCACTGGAAAACTTTGCTTCTTGTTTGAATAAATTGTATGTGCATAGGAACATGCCATTCAAAGAAAAGCAATTAACAAAAATTGCTAAGTATACAAAGTATATATTATTAAATGCAGGAATAGTGCCAATTGCAAAGAAAATGAATGAACATACTGGACATAAAACATAATCAAATGGAGTGAAGCCCAGAGAAAATGTTTTAATATTGAAAAATTAGACCTTAATGATGCATTTCACTACTTAGTTTTTAAGAGTGTTTAATATTTTGCACATAATTTTTTGATTTAGTCAATCAAAATCATTTTTTATAACCTGACGGAGACATTCCACCTTGCTTTTGCTTCTGCTTGAACAAAAATTGGCAGGCAATTGGAAATGTGAATATATAAATTCTAAAATTGTTCATGTACACAAGAACGTCTGAATTTGAAATTTTTTCTGTATTTTTCATATTATCCTTTGTTTTGTCATAATCAGGTATAAGAATGTATGCCAAAAACGCTGTGATAATTTCAAAGACCCCAAAACTTAAAAATGGAAATTGATAATTCCCTATTTTGAATAGAAGACTTCCCATTGCTGGACCAATTGCTATTCCAATTCCAAAGGCGGCCTGCATTGTGGCCATAATTGTTACAGCTTTCAAATCACACGCATTATTTAATACTGGTATTGAGCACACATATACAAGGCTAACACATGCACCATTCATAATTCTTAGAAAAAAGCAAAGCAAAACATAAAAGACATTGCTGTGGATTAAGGATGAGAGACCAAAGCCAATAATGAGTGTGCCTGCAAGGAAAGAACTCCACAAAAAATAATTATTTTGATTGGAAGGACGAACCAGTAATGGAGAAATAAAAGTAAAAAATAGGCAACTTATATCAGAGGATGCCATGATTAGGCCAATCCATGTTTCTGCAACTCCATGCTTAGCTGCCTCTAGTGGGAATAGTGGCATAATTATGGTCAAATTTATGCCTTCAGTTGTATAGATGATGAGGCCAATAAACAAGCACGCAATTATCCTTTGGTTCATCTAAATATCAATTTGCAAGTTGAATCTTAAATACAATAATAGTGGTAAAATAGTATGTATATATATATATATATATATATATATATACTTATTTATTTATTTATACTTGTTTATTTATTTGTAAATGTATTTTATATATCTTATATAAATACAAGTAGATACTTTCATTAATAATTTTTCTAAACCAACAGCTATATGTTGGGGTGGATGTGCATTGTTACTGTGAGATTTTTGGAAGATAATTTGTTTTAGTGGATAAGACGAAGAACAGAAATGATGTACAGTATGACACGAATGGAACTACAAAAAGAAGTAGGCAGGAAATTCGTGAAAATGAAACGTAGTACATGTTGACATTACGGAAGCAATGGTAGAGAGGCTTTTTCGCAATATTGATGAAAGGAAAAGCAATGGATTAGGATATGTTTCTCCCATGATATGAAAAGAGAATTCTATGACATTGCCAACTCCATATCAAATTATTTACAAGCAAAGTCTCTGCGAACAGACATATTCATGCGTCAACAACTGGAAACATGGTCTGATCAGTCCACTGCCAATAATGACAATTCCGGTATTGAAAACAGTATTATGTTTCGACCTGCTTCTGTCACACCAAATAAATCACAATGTCTTGACAGAATAGTACTTCAGGCACTACTCATGATAGATTGCCTAGAACATGGATAATTCACAGTTCGCCTATAAAAACGGAAGAAGCATCATTGATGCTCTGTTATGTGCAGTAGATTTCATCTCCAAATCATTGGATTCATATGAAACAGTAATTGTGAAGGCACTGTTCATTGACTTCTTGTCAGCGTTTAACACCGTTTTGCATAATAAACTTCTCAACAGTATAAATCAAAAGTGCGAGTGGCTGGCATGTTGACTTCATGAATACTTCCATAAATGGCAGCAAACAACGAAAGGAACAAGATGTTCCTCGCTCCCGGGTGGGTTGAAAGTTGACATACCACAGGGAGGCCCTCTTAGAAGACCATTATTCACTTACAGTACTAGAGTCATAAATAGAGCTACCATATTGACAATCGAGGATGATTGTGACATTTTCAAGTATTTGGACAATACACTGCAACTCCAGGTTCTTTGCAAAGCAACAATAATACGCGAACACCAGAAATACGTTGACGCAATATGCAAGCTTACGAATCTGTGTGATGACAAGAATTTGTATATTAATTCTAAAAAAGTCAAAGGAACTGACCTTCAGACAAAGCTCAATTCACAATGAAAGTATCTTGAAGGTTGTTTGCTCAATGGTAAAAATACATAACAACGATGTTCCTTCATGTCCATCCTATAAATATTTCGGAGTAATCCTTCATGAACATCTGAAATGGAAAGAACTCGTTTCGTCGATAGTTATGAAATGCAATTTTTTATCATTAGTCTTGCGGGTATTTTTAACTATACAAATACCTAAATATACCTATATGCAAAAGAAGTGTGGGTTCCAGAGCTGCTTAATAACGACAACAAGAAGCTACGAAAACCACTTAAACTATGTAGTCGAATCTCTCGCATCACAAAATCTGATCTTTTTACAACAATAAATTCACACTTTAAGAAGCAGTTTGTTAAGACAATCCACTCTACAACGAAATGCATTCAGGATAATGTTCTGCAGAACAAATCTCAGGAAAAATACGTTCGTTCTAACTGCACTGAGATTCCTAGTCTATGGTGATGTACCTACTTTTCTGTAGCAAAGCAACAAGGAAACAAATTCCGATTTAAGATGTACATTACTGTATATTTTACGGGAATAACAGCATTTATTTTATCATTCATTTATTATAGTGATTTAAGTTTTATGTTTATATAGTTTGAGATTGATTGTTTATTCATTTGGAAGATAAAAATCTTTAAGATCAGATACATTTGACATTAGAACAATGGAATATAAATAAAAAATTATGTAATCTTGTTTTGTACACATATGAATCCTTATTAAATACGTTTGGAAAATTTGGCAAATATTTGCTAAATATTTGGATAAAAATGCATAATTTTTGTAAATTACAATATTCCAAATATTTAACGAATAATTGCCAAATTTTCCAAATTTGTGCATTTCTACATTCATTAATTTATAGCTTATTTGAATAAATAAACGCGTACGTAATATATAATAAACTATTTTAAACATTTTTGAAACCAATATAACGACAATTTCAACTTTTTATTGACTAATATTATAAACAATTAAAATATTTATATATCTTAGAATAATTTATGCAACATTTCAATACGCAATTTGTACTAGCTATGGACTAGTATTATAATCCGTATTCTTTTACTTTATGTTCATACCAGAAATAATTTTTAAATCTAACATAAATGTTTAAATTATTATTCATAATTGCCAAAATTTTAAGCAAATTGTTACGGAATATAAACAAGCTTAATTTGTATATAATCAATGCTGCATTAATTTTTAAAATTATGATGTTGACTGAATACCAATGCATCATTGCAATTGGTTGTCAGTTGATTGCTATGGTTTAGACCATGATTTGTTGGTCTTAAATCTCAATCAATTTTGTATGCACTATAATGTATATTGTGAAGGCAGTTTATTCTACTGCTGTTATAAATAACTGAAGCTGATGAATAGTTTAAAGTTTACATAAGTGTATGAGTGTAATTGTTTAATATATTTCATAAATTCTAAAAAATTCGCTTAGGCCAAAATTTGGAAAGTATAACAAATATTTGGAATCAATTTGCAAATATTTTCCAAATATTTGGCAATAATTTGGCATTTTTTGCCAAATTTTCCAAGTTTATTTACGAGGGATACACAGTCGGCATAATGGAAATTCACATTGCTGAAAGAGAACTACACTGAAAGATTTAAAACTTTTTGGTGAGTTTTTTTATACTTTAATTCTGACACTTCACATTTGTTTGTTATTACACATTTTTAACAGTATTTGTTTAAACTTCAAATTGTCATGTGTTTTTGATTGTGAATGGCATTTCGTTTGACTTGTTTATTAACCATTAATTTAGATGCTACTGTTTGAAATTCATAAGGTGCAAATACACAATGTCCATTATTTCTACAGAATTCCCATCCCAATATGAAGTTATAACGAACATAATCAATATTCATTTCACTGAAAATGAAATCCCAATATGAACCTTATCATCATTTATTAGTGCATTTTATAATGTCTTTGTAAATAAATTTTTTATTTATAAATGTTCATTTTCTCTGTATGGCGAGAATATGAGTCTGTTAAAGCTTGTATTTATTTTTTTTTAAGGAAAAAACTGGATAAAACTCAGAATTTTCTTTAAAAAAATAATCGAACTCGAAACGTAAAAACTCGAACTCGGTCCGAGTTACTCGACCCTAACTCAAAAAACCTAGCCATGATTGCTTGATGATTGGGAAAGCACATATAAATGTTTAACATTAATGTTCACAAGATTACCGAAATTGTAAATAGAGTAATTTATTATCCTATTGTGTTGTGTTATGTCTGTTGTGGACACAACAGTGTTTTGCTGTGGTGTTGTGTTGGTGGTTGTGTGAGAAATCTCACACAGTGGTAAGCCTGTAAATTTTATACATTTATCCATTTGTAGGACAATCTTAAAAATATTAAAATTTAGGCATTTACGATTGTATTTTGTTACCTGGTGCAGTTGAACAAATTTATTAGAGATTGAAATCGGTTACTTGAATCTAAATGACCTGTCATGTATAAACTTTTACACTAATAGACAGCGGTTACCTCAAGAGAGAGATTGTGGGATGTTTCCCGTCAGGTTTTCAACAGTGAAATTAACTAAACCAACCAATTTTGTAGAAAAAACTATGGTCATGAGATGCATTTTATATTTTTTGAATAGCTTGAAAATTTAAAGAGAGATCATTCCGCTTTTGGTACTCAAGTTGGTCCCAAGTGAGAAGTCCTTTTGTCAGAAAATCTTGCGTTTTCCATGTAAGTCAACTTTTAGATGCTTTCACAATACCATTTAGAAAATTTTATAGTTGTCTCAAATATTTCTTTAAGTTTTTTTTCAATCTCGAGAAAGAAATTGAAGCTTAAAATCTTTAAGAAAGACAAGTAAACTAGGCCTATATGTGATTCTTATTATGTACAGCTAAGTTGTCAAAAAATGCCGCAATAAATTATAAAAAGTAACAAAGAGAATGCCATTCCAACATGTCCCCACCCTTGAGTACGTAACTGTCCCAAACCATAATTTTTGGACAGAATTTTGCACAATTTTTCATATTCTTTTCCTAAGATAAGAACGTCCTCAAAACTGGAGTTTCGCCAAGTTTATTCAAAACTTCGTCGTTTTCCCTCTTGCAAATAGGTGATATTTGGTACAATTTTTGGCAGTTTCTTCTTTATACTCGGTCTAGCTAATGATCGATGGACTGTCGAATGGTAAACAGAAACTCCAGGATTTCTATAAACTTTTGACCTATAACTCGTCCAGAGAAAAGGGAATTTTCCAAATCTGAGTTTGTCAATCCATGTTTTTCATGCCCCAAAACTTTCACAGAACAGCCACTTCTAGTGTTTCTTTTGAGTGGTTCGCCACATACCAAAAATTTAAAATTTGTAAGAAGGAAGTTTTGGACGCTTGGTGACGTTGTGATACAGAAATTTAATTGTGTCTCGGTTGCTCTGCATAATGAAATTAAATCCGAACAAAAACGGGTATTTTTGTGGAGTTTTTATGCATGCAAATTTAATTACCTGCTTTGGTTACAAATCTCACTCTGATTATTTTTCAACAAACGATAATAATGAAATCTCCGCAATAGCCCCATTTTTGCGTTAAGATATCGCGGTTTACACTTGCTATTTGGTAGAGAGTAAATGCTATGTTATTTATTTTTTGCTTATTATAATTTAGTTTTTATCTTGTTTTGAGGTTTTATACAATATTGTTGTTGACAATTTCTTGCAGAAGCATTGCGGTTTTGGATAATTCTATTGTTGTTTTAGTATACCATTTGTTAACAATTTCTCAATAGTTCTTACCTAATATGAGAGAGTAATCAAAATTTCATTGTTGGATAAAAATACAATTTATTTTGCATTAATTTGTTAACGAACCTAGGATTAAAGTTTAAACGAATTGTTAATTTAAAGAATTATTTCGTAATACCATTTTTTAGCAAAAATTTCATTTGTATTCATTAAAATCCATTAACTGGCACAATTAAAAGTATTCCTGTTTTTGACGAAAGATGGCATTCACCAATTCTAAAACAAAAATTTTTTGATAAAAAACATTTTTAAAGTTCTAAATCAATTATTTAGTCTAAGAAAATTTACTCATATTGATTTCAACTTGTCCTGATCCAGCCTGAATGGGATAAATTCCAAATATTAACCTGTCTCAAGCTGACTAATGAATATAGCATCTCCAAGAAGCAATTCACAACTCCACCGTCAATTTTAAAAACAATAGTTCGTAAACATTAAATAGGCGGCTTCGCTCAATAAGTTTGTATATTTAATAGGAAATCAGCTTCGCTTGCATGGATAAGCTGAAGACTCGGCAAATTAAAGCATTCGTTCAAGAAATTAAGGTTTTACAGGCAGGAATTTTGGAGCATATGATGAAACCATTAACATTTAAAGGTGACACGGGAATTTGCCAACTAAATAGTTTCCTGAATACATGAAATTCAGAAAGATTTTTTACTTACTTTGCAAGTTTCTCATGTAATTGCAAAAATGCGAAAATTTCAGATTATTTCAAAGTGCTATCAGATATTTTCCAGACAACAAAATTAATCTAAGATTAAATGTGATATTTACAAAGCATTTAAGTTTGACGCGTTTGAGTTTACAAAGCAAGTTAGTGAACGTAATACTTTGAAAAGTCAGTTGTGTTTGGATATCAACACCTCAGTATAATTAAGTACCCACGCAGATGTTAGAGCATTTCAGTGATTTTCCAAGATCCTGTTTTCATGGCCGTACGCAGCATTTAGTCATAATCAAATGGAGTGAAGCCCAGAGAAAATGTTTTAATATTGAAAAATTAGACCTTAATGATGCATTTCACTACTTAGTTTTTAAGAGTGTTTAATATTTTGCACATAATTTTTTGATTTAGTCAATCAAAATCATTTTTTATAACCTGACGGAGACATTCCACCTTGCTTTTGCTTCTGCTTGTACAATAAATGTACAGCCAGGTATGCTAGGTTAAAAATTGAAAAAACATTTAAAATATTATAATTCTCACAGCAAGTCACATGGAAATCTTGCTAGTGGAATTGCATGTACTTGCATGCTCCACACGTGGGTAAACTTGGATAAACCACACAAAAAATTGTAAATCCCACAGAAATTACATGTTTTATTTTGAAAATAATGTAAATTTCGTGGGATGAAAGATCAAACTTATACCACATGGACAAGATTGAAATTGCATACAATATTACTTTGGTCCATTCTTTGATATTCAACTATCCACTATCAAAAAGCAGTCAAAGTTGTATTACACAGCTTACGCAAAATCGCATTCAGTTAAGCTGACTCTTCTGAAGCAAACCAAAAATATCCATCGTTAACTGAAAACAGTTAAGTATTGACATTCAATAATCAGGGGTAACCTGAAAATGGCAATTAAAATCACAAAAATACTGCCAAAAAATAACTAAATTAAAATTGCACTAGAAAATCGCGCTTATAAATGGTTCTAAGTATGCATTTATAAATAGAAAATATGTCAATTCAAAATACAAAGTAATCAATTGTTGCTAAGATGCAGTAAAAAGTTCTTTTTTGAAAAGTTTCTGTTTTTCTGGAAGGTTTCCTTTAAATGAAATATTTCGTTTAGCTGATATTCTAAGTTGATATACAAAATGCATTTTTCAAGCTAATTAATGAATAATACTTTTTGGAAAACAATCCTTTGTTGGTGTTAATACAATTTCACCAATATATATATATATACATATATATATATATATTGTAGCGGCGTTCCCTTCATTCAAAAATCAAACATGACTAGTTGGGCAAAAATTCCTGCCGTCATTTTTAGTTTAAATTTGTAAAATCCCACCATGTGGTTTCTGCCACTGGTATTTGTTACTGTTTATAATTATTTTCAATTCTTAATTCCATGGAAATTTTGTACGCATTCGCATTAAAACTTTTGGTTTCACAACTGGTGAGTTCCCCGAGCTGAGAGGGATACCAGCATGAAGCTGTGAGATGCAAGAATAATAATAATAATAATAAAAAGACGCAGATTGGTAAGCTGAAGTTAAGCAACTGTGATCGCGGTTACTAAACTGGATGACTTAGCTCACAGGGTAGGAAGCACTCTAAAGCCTTGGTTGGCAACTTCCTAGGATAAGGGCAGTCCAAAATGAAAGCTCATGGGGCAGGAAGATCTCTTAAGCCATGGTTGGCAACTTCCTAGGACAATTTGAGTCCAAAGTCAAGCACAATACTAATATCTTATGAGAAGTTATGAAAATAATAATAATGGGGTCAGTTGCCAATAGGTAGAACTAGAAACTATGACCGCGAAGACCCGGGATCGAGTCCTGCACCCAACCCTTTCCTAATATGAAAGCGACAACGAAAGAAAAGGCCCTCAGTCCCCGGCAGGCCTTTAATGGTCAGAGGGTGCTAAGAATCTCCAGACAACAGGCGGAGTCCACAATCGGGAGTGTGGACTCGAGAAGTGGCAGTATAGAATCCAAACACAACAATTGACAACGGCACAAATGGACAGATGAGCAGAACAGGACAGCATTGGAGTGTTACAGAAGATGCAGGCCAGATGTGAGGGGTTACGGGAAGAGAGTGTTGGAAGAATGGAGGAAGGCAGGAACGGGATTAGAAGTTACAGAGCAGAGGCTTGCAGGACAAGTGCGAACGTTACAGTTGGATGTCCATAAAGGGAAAAAGAGAGTTGAACAGGCTAAGCAAAGAGAAGGTGAAGTGATAGATGTTGAGGCAGAAGTGGCGGAAGCAGTAGAACCAGTGGATGCAGAAAATGAAGCAGCAATCAAGGAAAAGATGAAGGAAGAAATAGGTGAGAAAACTAGGTTGCCAGTTCCAAGAGGAGTTAAGAAAAGCAAGCTAGCAGTAGAGACAGCTTAGGTATATAAAGTGTTGGAGATGATAGATGCTAGGAGTGTCACAGAAGTAAATAGCTTAGTGTATGCAGGCACATGGGAAGTACTGAAGAAAGTAGGCATGGAAATGAAGAAGAAAAGGCGACAAGAAGATAAGGGAGACAGAAAGCCAGCATGGGAAAGCAGAAATGAGAATAAAGTGGCAAAAATTAGGCAGCAAATAAGGAAGCTCAGGACAAGTAAGGCAGTGCAGGACAGGTGCAGGGTAGATCAAGGGAAGACAATAGAAACTGCAAGAGAAGAGCTAAAGCAGAGATTAGTCGCAGAAGCTGAAAAACTAAGAAAATATAGGGCAAGAGCAAAGCAACCAAGAGACAATATGAAGTTTGAGACCCAAGAAGGAAGATTCTACAAAGAACTAGATGCAGGAGAAAAGGCTACAGCTAGAGCAGGTGAGGATGCAGTAAGGCTCTGTGAGAATATATGGGGAAGTGAGGGACCAGAGACAGAGAGTGTGCAGATGCAGAAGGAGTTCAGGCAAGAAGAAGAAGTAATCACAACTGCAAAGCTAAAGGAGGCTCAAAAGAAGATGAATAACTGGAAAGCGCCAGGCAGAGATGAGGTACATGGGTATTGGCTGAAGAAGTTCACATAGGTTCATGAGAGACTAGCAGAAGCTTTGGAGGAGTGCGTGGTGAGTGGGTGTCCAGAGTGGATGGCAGCGGGAAGGATATTTCTAGTACAGAAGGACCCAAGGAAAGGTAGTGAGGCAAGCAACTTCAGGCCAATAACATGTGTGCCAATAACTTCTGTAATTTCAAGTAGGCTGGCATGTTACTTAGAACAGAACAGGTTGATACCAGAGGAGCAGAAGGGATGTAGGACAAAGACAAGTTGTTGATAGACCAGGCAATGGTGGAGAATTGTAGAAGAAGGAAGACAAACTTAGCAATGGCATGGATATACTACAGGACGGCATATGACAGCATATCACATAGGTGGGTATTGAAGACATTATAGGCCAATGGAGTTTCACAGAAATGGGCTGAGTTTCTAGAGAGGGAGATGGGAAAGTGGTAGATTAAAATAGATGGACACAGGTTGAGGTTTAGGCGAGGCATATTCCAGGGAGACAGCTTAGCACCACTACTGTTTGTAGTTAGCTTAATCCCCATCACAGAAAAGTTAAAGGAGACAGGCATAAGTTATAAGATGGAGAAGAATGGTAGAGCAGTAAGTCACCTGTGGTACATTGATGATCTGAAGATGTATGCTAGTTCAAGGAAGACATTGGAGAAGGCAAGCAGAGATTCTGGGTTTGAAATTGGATTAGGAAAGTGTGCAGCAGTGACAATGACAAGAGGCAAGTATGTGGATGGGGAGGGTTTGAGGGCAAGCAGTGGGGATAAGATTGAGGAAGTCAAGGAGGGGTACAAGTACTTAGGTGTGATAGAGAAAGACAGAACAGATCACGAGGAAATGAAGATGAGGCTAAAGGAAGAATACAAGAGGAGAGTAAGAAAGGTACTACAGAAGTCAGCATTGAATGGGCAGAACAGCATAAAGGCAATTAATACATGGGCAATACCAGTGTTGAGATATTCGGCAGGAATAGTTAGGTGGAATAAGAATAAGCTGAGGGAATTAGACAGGGAGACAAGGAAGATACTAGCAGCAGAGAGAACATTCAACCTCAATGGAGATGTAGATAGGCTGTACATGGCAAGGCATAAGGGAGGTAAAGGGCTGCTAAGTGTGGAGGAGACTGTGGAAGCAGAAGCACTAGGGCTAAAGGAATATGTAGAAGAGAAACCTAAGGGGTCCCTACTAGAGGTCACTAAGGAGTTAAAGAAGATAAGAACTGAAAGTGAAGGAAAGAAGATATACCAGAGTAGGATGGAAGCAGAGAGACAAACAAGGTATAGGTAGAAGGCAATGCATGGAGAATACTTGAGGAACACAGAAAAGAGTGATAGAGAAGAAAGTAACAAGTGGTTAAAGAAGGCAGGACTGAAGAGAGAAACAGAAGCACTAATAATGGCAGCACAGGAGCAAGCAATAAGAACAAACTGGGTGAAGAAGCATGTAGACAGAAGAGTAAAAGTAAGTGATAAGTGTAGGCTATGTAAGAAAGAGGCGGAGACAGTGGATCATCTGATAGCAGGGTGTGAGAAGTTGGCACAGAATGAGTATAAGTTCAGGCATGACAAGGTGGGAAGAATGGTACACTGGAGCTTGAGCAGGCAGCGTGGGTTAGAAGCAGGAGACAAGTGGTATGAGCACAAACCACAGGGCGTCATAGAAAATGAGAAGGTTAAGATACTGTGGGACTTCAACATACATACAAGCAAGTAAAGACGACCTCGATCGCATTCTTGGAATTTCTCATAACTACAACGATAAAGTGTATTCATACTCACAGTTGATTCCGGGTCAATTGCTCTTTCATTATCAACCTCGTTTTTTCCCTTTTTCATAGCACCGATGATAATACAGACTATGTTAAATTCTGGTATGAACAGTTCTTTGCGATTATTGAGGAAAACGTTCTCATTCTGTTCATTTTTACAACAAGTCACAAACTCTAAATCATAAATATTGCAAATCCGCAACTGTTTCAAACTCTATAATTTACAAAAATGCAGTTGATGAACTACTTGAGTCTGTAGAGCTCGATAAAACTGTTTTTGTCGAATCTTTTGCAAATAAGTCGGATAAAAATAGTGGCTTCTTTCTTTACCTACAACTTCATTCCTTTACCCAATGCTGCATGAGCTATATCCTTTTATGAAAATATAGCAAACCTTTTCAATAGCTTTTTTTAATTCCGTTTTTACGTTGTCAACAGTAAATGATAGTGAGTTCCAGTTGATTCTCGGAATATATCTCTGAATTTGGATGACGTGATTAATCTGCTTTCAAATTGTAAGAAGTCTGGTTGTGCTTCTGACAATTTACCGGCTAGATTTATTCATGAATATGCTTTACCTTTGGCTCCCCTTATTTTAAATTTATTTACTCATATTATTAATTCTAATTGGAAACATACCGATATTATACTATTCCACAAAAGTGGTCATAGAAATATGATTTCCAACTATCGTCCAGTAAGCCTTCTGTCTAAACTTTCACTCCTTTCTGAAGGACTGCTTTTCAATGCTATGCATTCTACCATACAGGATGTCATTTGCAAGGTGTAATCTGGCTTCATTAAAAAACGATCAACAATAACTCAATTGATTCTATGTCTAGATAAGCTCAATCTTGATTTCTCAAAAGCCTTCGATAAAGTACCTGATAATATCCTGTTAGGGAAGCTTTATGATGTTGACATAAGAGGAAATTTACTAAGATTATTGAAGTCTTATCTAAGTGGTAGATTTCATAGAGCGTTGGTAAACAATGCGAAATCTAATTATCTTCCTGTTACTAGTGGAGTCCCTCAGGGTTCTGTTCTGGGACCACTTTTATTCATCGTCTTCATATGATCTCCCAGAAGTCTGCATCGAAGTATTACTGTGTTTATTTGCTGATGACACAAAGATTATTGGTAACACAATTTCACAGATTCAAGTTGGTTACAAATCTTGGTTAAATTGGGCAAACAATAATGGAATGGTATTTAATACCAAATAAACCTAAGCTGCTTGCAATTTCTGCTCCACAGTGTGAAATAAAGTTGCCATCTAATATAATATGTTCCTCTAATAAGGTTAAAGATCTTGCTGTCTTTTTAACTAATGATTTGTCCTGGGATGCACCAAGGCCTACTTTAATCACGGCCTGGCGATTTGCAGTACAAAAACGAAAAGTAGCAATAAATACTTTTGTAAGTAGGGAATTAGTGTAAAATTTTGCCCAAATATGCAATACAAAGAATATAAGAAATTCCCATCAAATTTGTGGAGTTACAGCCATTGCATTTCCTTGGCAACAAAAAAAGGGTTCATCAAACAATTAAAGGTTTTCACAAGCAAAGAAGTAAGTTAAATTTCTTGAAATATATCATCTCAAAGTAGAAAGGTTAGAGCTACATTTCTGCTTGCGTATATCTATATTTGCTGATTTTTATGAGGACAAATCATAAATTTTGATATGCAGAAAGATGATTGTTTATTGTGAATGGCCTCATTATATTTGAAGGTGGTTTTTGCCATTTTAAAGGAAGCAAATCGCTCCAAAAGGTGCATAGATGTGTACAATAGTTAATTCTTTGATTTTGGTTATTTAAAATCATTTTTTGTATCAAATCTTGGTCTGTAGCGAAGTATGTTTGCGGCCTCATTGTTGTTAATTTTACTGCAAATCGCCAGGCCGTGATTACAGTAGGCCTTGAATGTACACACAAATTTACTGCTGAGAAAGAATTTATTTTTTACCTTTCGATCTGAATCTCGAGAAAACATGAAGCAGTTTCCTTCTAATGAACTATGTGCTACAGAACAAATAATGACGTATAGGGTTGGAATATCAAATTGTTGCAATTGCGGATTTGATGAAGAATCGCAGAAACAGAGACGTATATTTTTGTTGAATGGCGATATGCCACACTTGTAAGAAACTATTATTTTAAAACAAAATGTGAATGCTCATGCTCGACAGAGTTCCACAAAAAAGTGCAGTATACGAAATATATTAGCGATTCATTAGACAATCATGTGATCAACCGCATCCATTAATCATTGCATCAAAAGCTCACAATTGCGCAAATTGGAAAATACATGTACATTCACAAGAAATATGACAAATGTTGTTTTATACATTCAACATGACAGATACAATTTTCAGTGTTACTATTATAACGCTAGGGGTACCAAAGGGCATTCACAAGAAATATATATATATATATATACCTCTGAATATTGGGTATGAGAGTAATGAAAAAAAATTCAAATAAAAATTGTTGATCTTTTCAAGTTCATTAAGCACACTAATACACCTTAGGCCCGGCGCACACAGGGCATTGACGCGCAACAAATTAATTGATTTTCCTATGTTATATTACGCGCAGCATCTATAATCATGTTAGGTAAAGGTAAAATAAAAAATTCTTGATTTTTCCATATTTACATTAAAAATATTTATTATAATATTTATAAAATTCTTTAATTAAAACAATGAAATTATAGGAAAAAAAATTAAGATATACATTTCAATGAAATTCATCATCACTCTTTTTTAACTTTGTACATTTGTAAACTGAAAGCCTTTCGCATTTCCTGATACTCGTATTCAGTCGAGGAGATTGATTTTAAATGCTTTGTAGTTTCTTTTAGCATAGTTAAAAATGGCCTAAATAGATGACACTGTTCATTGCAAAATGACATTTCTGAATACGAAGTTTTAAGCCATTCTCTCTAAGGCGTTCTAGCACTAACCGTATTGACTGAATATGACCTTGAAATGATCCGTTTGATATAATTATGTCATCAATGTAAGGTAATATATTCAAATCACGAAGATTTGTGCGTAAAAGCCTTTGAAAAGTTGCCGGAGCATTAGTAAGTCCAAAACTCATAACTTGAAATTCATGAAAATTGTTATCTATTGCAAATGCAGTTTTCTCTTTTGACGTTTCTTCAAGAGGCACTTGCAAGTATCCTGTAGCCAGATCAAGCGTTGTAAAATATTTACATCCGTCCAATTTCATTATTAATTCGTCGATCAATTGTAACGGAAAACAATCCTTAATCGACAACAAAGCGAAAACGACCATCTTTTTTATCAGCATACATGGTGATGCACACGATGAATTACTTTTGCAAATAATTCCTTGTTTTAGCATTCTATTTACTTGTTTTTTAATTTCTAACTTCGCTCCCTGTGGATGTCGAAATTGTTTTGATTGAAGTGGCTGATTATCCGTTGTGGGAATTACATGTTCAACAGCATTTGTTTTGCCATAATCATCTTCATTTTGGGGAAAAATGTCTTGAAAATCATTCAATAATTTAATTAACTGATTACGTTCCTAGCAATATCAACACTGTCCTTAAGAGTTTTCATAGATAAACTACGACATTGATTTTTACCAAAATCCAACTTCATTCCATCCACCCCCAAAACGGCATCATAAGGAGCCTCTTTTACCACATAAAATTCAATTTTAGATGATCCACTACTTATTTTTACAATCTTCAATTGATAACATTTGTATAGATATATTTCCTGCCCAGCTCCATGATACGCCACTAATCGCGAAACTGGGTTTTCACTTTTTTTGAACAACATTTTGCAATATAACATTTTCCAGAATGCAAACGATTTCAATGATTGCACAATAATCTTTTTATATTTTCCACAAATCCAGCATTTGTTGATGCAAAAGGTGATGAATGCACTAAGTAATTGTATGCGCACTGCATCATCAATTAGATTTAAATATTTCGAATAATCGTACTAATTCTTGTTGAGATTCAATAGCACTAGAGGATCGATCAATACTTATTTCCAAAAACTTCGCTTCTGGATTGCTTGGCCGTTTTATTCT
>CABFPE010000209.1:640605-652008 GCA_900660155.1 Hofstenia miamia | reverse complement strand
TGATTTGGTTATTTAAAATCGTTTTTTGCATCAAATCTTGGTCTGTAGCGAAGTATGTTTGCGGCCTCATTTTTGTTAATTTTACTGCAAATCGCCAGGCCGTGATTACAGTAGGCCTTGAATGCACACATTTCTGAAAAGCTGAAAAAGTGTGAGAAAACTTTTATTTATATCGGGGTTACTCTACCAGTCAACAGACTGAAGAGTGTGTGTCAACAGATTAAAATCCGGAACTACCCCTAGAAGTGTACCACTAAAGCCGGTTTAATCATGCTTGACCTCTGGCGACCCCTGGCACGCAGAGTGCTGATCTGTGTTGAGTCTGATCAGCAGGGAGTGAAGCCGAAGGCTGAGCTTCGTGAGAGGGTTGCGCCTCTCCAGCTTTCGCCAACCAAGGCTACTAACTGGGTAACTTGTGAGCACTTACTGTCTGCCTGACTAAACCTATGATGAAGCAAAGCTCCTTCATAGGTATGGCACAGAAAATGCTGGCTTAGGCCTATCTAGAGGCCAGAGACAGAGGAATTCTCTGTATTACTGCCCTCATAGACGCACTCTATGACTCTGGGCACTGGCAGCAATTTGATGCTTAGATGTCGCCGTCTGTTCCACAGAACAGACAAGTCTCACATCATCATTACCGCCCCCCCACATGTGCAAAGCACACATGGTGGCACCTTCTTACACCCTATTGTTTAACGTCCACTCTTGGTTCGGCACTCCGCAAAGCGACGCGCCCATCAAGTGTTAGCTCAGCGCCACCCTTATGATTGGCTTTCGCCTTTCATAATGGCGTAATATAAAGCGTACATTCCCTTTTATACAAATATTGCTGATATCCCGACACTTTACAAAGTCATGATTTTTTCTTCTTTGACATATGTCTCTTCGACATGGTTTGCAAACCACATTGATCTCAGCAGACTTGAAAGTCTCTAAAAAGATGAACAAGATGGATTGTTAATTAAAATGTTTACAAAAGCCACCACCTACAGAATATAATATTTTCATTAAACTATTATTATATTTTTGTATCTTTGTAGTTTATCATTTTATTTAGTGAAAATAAAGTCCATTTACTATTACTACTACTATATGTTTATAACAAGCATTACTGTTTGGTTTATCACAAATTGTTCAATGTAAATAATCCAATTCAAAGGAAGTTAATGAGTTACTATAATGAACGTGGAAGTGATTAAAATGTCTAATGATAGCAAAAAATTGCATTGCCAAGAACTGGTAAAATATTTCAGGTGCGGATTAAGTATTTTTAAAAAATAATTCTTCCGGATAGGTGCGGATTAAGACATTTCAACCCACGAAACACTAATAGAAGTAAACAACACCAGCTCATGCACACGCTTTGTCAATAACACACCCTATTCAGTGTGTGCAGCTCCAGAGGCTTGTAATAATTCCTGAGAGATTTTTTGAAAACTATATATATATATATATATATTTATTTATTTCACATTTTAATGCTGATACAGTATTCTATACTGAGTAAAGAATTTTGTGGCAAAAGGGTTCATGCAGTACTGGAGTTCAACTGGATTAAATTAAAAAATGTTTCATTTAAGTATGTTTTCAATTGCGTCTCGTTGAATTGGATGCAATGTGAGCACACAATTCATTCCATTCAAGATGTAAAAGCAAACAAATTGAGAAAATCGATTTGTTATTATAGGACATTTATAGAGAAGTTTATTTCACATTTTAATGCTGATACAGTATCTATACTGAGTAAAGAATGTTGTGGCAATAAGGGTTCATGCAGTACTGGAGTTCAACTGTATTAAATTAAAAAATGTTTCATTTAAGTATGTTTTCAATTGCGTCTCTTTGAATTGGATCCAATGTAAGCACACAATTCATTCCATTCAAGATGTAAAAGCAAACAAATTGAGAAAATCGAAAAATCTTAAAAATTTATAGAGAAGTTTATTCACGTTCTTGAAAACAGTATCTATACTGCGGCAAGAAATTTCATAGAAGTCCTCAAAATCTTAATTAAAATCTCCAAAATATTACACATTCATTTAATCTTGAACATACAGTCCAAATGTATCAAAATCCTACTAATAGCATTAACAAATAGTTTGCAAATTATTACTCTCATAATCAGTTGAATTACACTGGAGGCAAATTTCCGAATTATGACAGAAAGCATACACATCTCGACTAACCGAAAGTATTTCATCCTTGAGAGACTACTCATAAATTGGAAATGTCATTTTTAATTGACGAAATTTTTGAATAAGTCAAGAGCAAAAAAATTATTAGTTGATGTATTTGGAATTAGTACAACTTTCTTGAATGAATTATTTTGAGCTTTCATTGTATTTATATATTATTATTTGAGAAAAATTATAAAAAGATTAAAAGCTTTACAAAATGCATTGTCTTAAATTGAAGAAACTTTAAAATAATAACACTTTAATATAAACATAAACTTGTAAAATATTACTGCAACTACTGTCAGCTGATGAGTGTTACTACCATTTTGGATTTTACAACAAATTATTATAAATAGGACCAATATAAATAAATCTATGTGATACCATAATAATAATGAATTTACTTCAAGAAATATTTAAAAATCTTTGAAAGAGATCCATGAACATAATATTTCTTTTACGAACTTTTCAAAAGATCCTTGCAAGAAATCCACGAAAAAATTATTGATAATGTCTATTAAAAAACTTCCAAGAACTTTAAAAGAAATCAAAGAATTAAGATTTATTCAAGTTAGGAATGTCGCTTCTATATCATAAGTCGCCATTGTAGTTATTATTATTTTTGCTTCATTACCACATCATCTACGGTTTTTTTATTACATTTTTCGTTGTTTCCTCGATTATGTTGTATTATTTTCTTAAAATTGTAGCAGTCATGGAAGTTTTCAAAATTTTTTTTTCAGGTTTCTTGCTCATCACACAGTGATTTCCGTTTTTTAACTAATTACTATAGTTGTAAGACAAAGGTTTAAGCGAACTAATATTTTATTAAGAACTGCCAAGCTACAGTGATGCATATATATATATATATATATATATATATATATATATATATATAGGGTACAATCAGTAACAGGTACGTTTGACAAACACCGATCTAATGAACTCCCTGACCAAGCATTCATTGCAGGTTGCAGGGTAAATACAATGTGTAATTATTATTACTACCAGTACAGCATCCTTCCCTTCAACTTTTGAGTCAAGTGAATCTTTGACAAGAATCAATAGGGCATCCAAAAACTGGGGTGGCTTTCTTATACTATGGGATCGTCCTCTCTTGTATTTATTGCTTGGACTGCCACATTCTTGAGCTTCATCCTCAATCTCCTTCTCTTTACAGTTATCTTCTACTGTAGGAAGGTCTTCAGTTTGTAAAGGTATATCATCGAAATAACTAAATAGGTGACATGCTATTATTTATATGTATAATGTACTACCTGGGAGCCTTAGCTTTTCCAATTATTGTTCCAATAGCACAGAAAGATAAAAGCATGTTGTTGTAGTCAATGCCATTCTGTAGTCACGATTCTTTTGAAAATCTTTGTGAATGTCTTAACTCATACTTCGGACATTCCATTGGATTGAGGATCTAGATGTTGTGCAAAATGCCTAAATTCAGCAGAGCCAAAGAGATTGTTGTCTGCGACAATCTCATGTGGAAGTCTATGTTTTGAGAAGATGACTTTAAATTTTCTAATTACTGCACTTGCACTTTTTTCATGTATCCATTAACTTTGCAGATATCTGGAGCAGTAGTCAACACATATAAGAAATATTTTGTGTGAAACTTCTGCAATATCTATCTTAATTTTATGAAAGCGAAGTGATGGTCTTTCATAGTGTATTAGTGGTTCATCCTAATTTTGATCTTGGTATATTTTACACGTAGACATTCGCGGCCATCATACAGCTGCTTTGCATACTTCTTCGTTTTTATGATACCCATGTGTGCTCCCTGTACAGATTCAATCACTTGTTGGCAGTACGTTATTGCTATATAGACACTGCAAATTCTTAATCGGTTTGTAGTCTGATTCAATCGTTACAGATCTTCCGTACATATATTGAAGGAAATACGTTCATGCATAAGTAATAGCTAACAATTCCTTTTCTATTTGCAAGTAGTTTTCTTCAGTCTTGGTCATTGATCTTGCTGCATAGGCTACTTAGGCTACTGGTCTATTTTCCTCGATTAGACATGCTCCAATAGTTAGGGCGTATTCTCTTTATGTACGAGGTGTGCGCAGGCCCGTGGCTTGCATTTGAAGTTTAGAGGCGCCGTGGCCCCGCAAAGTTCAATAAATTAATCATAGTTTAACTCATATGAGATAGTTTCACCCTTTTTCATTGAATTTTTTAATAGAATTGCATTAGTATCATGTATATTTCAACTAAAAGATATTCACTCTAACTTAGTTACAGAATATTATAGAATTAATACTATGGAGTTTTGTATCGAGGATGCCAAAAGGAAGGGGGCACAGTGGCCCAACAGGGAAGGTCATGCCCCCCCTGGCTCTCCCCTAGCCACGGCCCTGGGTGTGCGCTGCACGCCTGACCAGCATTTTTATGATTTTACAGCAATTTTTCCTATCGCTCATTTGGGAACTGAGTAAATTTAATACAGCATCAATCTGATTTTTAAATTTGTAATTTGTGATTAAATACTCAATCGAATTTCTAATTACAGGTAACACATCTAATTGACGAGTTGCCATTTTTATAACGCATTGCGTTCAGCACTTTCTTATAAAACCTGTGTCTAAATTACAATTTTGGTAAAATTGAAGCATTTCGATTGTTTTGAAGCATAAACTATACATTGATTTAATTGGGTAGTACCTGTATTATCTTGTTTAGCAATCATATCACTGATAAATGTTACTTCAATCGTGAACGTCGCAATAACTAGGTATTGCGACATCCACACTTCAATAGACATTAACAGAGCAAGGAGTGCGTTCATATTAACGCACACTACGAAATTAAGCGTAATCGTTGAAATTGCATCCTACATTTGTCGCCGAACGTTATTGATTGGTTCACGAAATGGAAATAGATCATTTCGAGGTGTGTGCTAATGATCACCGCACCTTGAGTGAGAAATCAAACGTCTCACCGCTCTCAATTAATTCCCGCCAAGCAAACATCAATAACAATAGAGAAACTTTTAAGTCCACATGTATATATACATTGGCTGTGGTGTAAAGTTAAAACAAATTTTGGGAGTGGGCTTTATTCTAATTTATTAGACTATTTTAGTGGCTCAAGCCAGACAAGCTGGTTTAACGTGTTTATGAGCCTGCAGAGGGGGCTCATCAAAAGCTGTGGAATATGAGTATTAGCTTACCAATATTTACGGCTAACAAGAAACATAGTTTCTTAGTCCGCCTTAATAATGACTGCATACGGTTAGGTAGGTCGCAAAGATAGAATCGGATCGGATCAGGTCTTGGAACGGATCGGATGGGATACGAATCGGATCTTTATTTTGAGAAACTTTGGATCTGTTTGGGATCCAAAAGTTTTTAAAACTTGTGTATTTTACATTTTATAAATTACGGACATTTTTACATTGAATCCTAATTTAATAATCTCAATCTAAGTGAAATTTTGTTACTGAATTTGATTGTTCATGCAACAGGTTCCGCGTTATTCTTTCCAACAACTTATAAAATTGGTTACCAATACTTCAATCTGAAAATGCGACTCATGTTAGCCATCACATAATGATAAAATAGTAAAGCAACCAAAAACATTTGTTTGTACAACTTGCAAATGGAAGAGCAGAAATCTGAAAACGATTCTTTAATATGTATGTCAAAGAAAAAGCACAGAAGACCAAGAAGCATGTGGAGTACCTTAGCTTTTGCAAACACTGCAAAATGTAAAAATACTAATACAATTTGGGATGCTCTTCAATCAAAAAATCTCCTTTCAATATGCACTCTAAGCAACTTTCAATGCCCAGATCAACTTAGTACTCAAATGGTTTGTTATAATCACAAAAACGAAAATGTTTGTGGAACCAACGTCGGCATACTGTATTAATATGTTGGTAATTTATTTGAATTTGCTCCTATATAATTCAAAATTGTTGATCCAATTTAGTATCCAAGTTCAGAAAATTCAAAATATATATTTAAATCTCAAATTTTGTTTGAAAAATAAAATTTTTATATCTTTTGAAATATATTACAATTCACACTTACATTTGAAATAACAACTTATTAAACATAGATGCAGATATTGTTATAGCAGCTTTTTGTATAATTCTAATTGCCATTATTTGTGTCATTCTTGTTTTCATCGCATTAGCTGCAATTTTGAAGTAAATTTATCTTGTTTGAAACAACTTCAATTCATAGTGGCATTGCAAAGTGGATATTTTTGAATGTTGACATAAAAAATTAATACGGGAGGTAATGCTATAGGAAACTCAACTATTTAAACTCTATAGATATATTATGATTATAGTTGATGACAATTTAAGGAACTAGATTATTTAAAGCTTACAAATAAGTTGATTTGCATTTACTATTTCGTAAGTATATATACACTTTTTTATCTCAAGATAGTGTTGAAGCACTTAAAATTTTCTATTCGCATTAAAAAAACCAAATATTTTCTAAGTTTATGTTTGTTTATTGTTAGAATACTTATTTAAATTCGGATCCGTTTCGGATTGGAAACTAAAAAATTTTAAAAGTTGGGAGCCCATCCGGATCTCGAAGTTTCGGATCCGGATCGGATCTTAAAATGTTGAATCCGGTTCCATCTCTGGTGGGTCATCTATTTCTGCTTCCAAGCAAAATACAGAGGTTCGAAATAATAGCAAATGACTCTTGATCTTCGTTGAAATTGAAAAGTTAGTCTGATTACGTACTAGTCATGTCTGATGTTTTAATATTTGTGGTGTTGTTAAATAAAATATTTTACTTAGTAGCTGATTTTAAGAAATATTCATTTGAATCATATTTTAAGTTAATGTAATCATGTTATGGATGGCTTCAAGTTCAAGCAATGACTGCAGTGATTTCCATTGTAAATTTTGAAAATTTCTGTTCAGAACTGACGTATTTTTATATAAATACAATGACGAAACCAAACCGAGCCACTAGCAAATCTGCACCGCACACTAGGCAATATGGCCCACGCTCCGCCACTGCTACCAATACAACAACTGCTAAGCTTGAAATATATGTGGCAAAAGTTTTTCAAGAAATCATAATTTATCACATTGTAGAAATAACTTACTGAAAATTTTAGATGGTATTTCAATTAGCAATTTAGTATATAAGAGTCTACGCACATAATCGTTTAAGTGATTGCTGTAGTTGAAGTTGTTCCAAGTTCATTACCATAACATATTCATTAGGTGCTATTGTTTCACAAACTTACACAGTATTCAACTATCTCAAATGTATAAATTTAAAAATACTTAAATAGCTAAGATAACCTGTATTTATTGGGATGATCGATCAGCTAAAAAACAAACAACTTCATCAGAAATGAGAACAATGGCATTTTCCCTGCTTAACTCAAATTAAATAAGGTATTTCCTACCATTTTAATACCGTGTTCGATTTTGACTCTACTTGAATTCTGATTTTGCACACTGATTGCATATGTGGATTGGGTGGTATATTTAAAGAAAATATAATAGTTGACATCCGTTGTTATTCGAATAGGGTTTTTGCAATTTATCATCTGAAAATTAATTATGAGAAGATTTAGAATGGGTTTAGAAAGATCATAGGTTTTTTGAAACATAGCGACCTGATTTATATACTTCAGGAACAGGGATAATTTAATGTAGTTCGTCATGAACATTTATGCAGAAATTACTAGTATCTAAATATGAATTGAAATTACAGGGTGCTCCCTCTGCATTATTTGCTTATTTTAAAATTAAAAGTAATGAAACAAATTAATATCAAGATTTTTTATTAAAAAGAATTTTAAGTGTATTCTACAAAATTATTCTAGTTAAATAACAAATGCTTTCAGTATTTTGTTGAATATCCATCGTTCTCCAGACACTGATTCACATGACTGGGATACCTTTCGACCAAAGATTTTAAAGTGGATTGCAGAATTGCATTCCATTCTTCACGTAAGCGATTGATTAATTGATCATGGTTTCTCGGTATTGGTTCTTTGAATACAGAATCCTGTAAGGTTGACTAAATATTCTCTATAACATTGAGATCTGGCACATTTCCAGGCCAGTCATTCCAGTACTTGATGATACTGTCAGTAATGATCTTGAGTGTAGCCTAGACTGTGTGACAGCGAGCTCCATCTTGCATTAAAGTGCCAAGCGAAGGATCAGGAAGTAATCTAACAGGTTTTATTGCATCTGTGCATATTGGTAACTTTTTTTTCTCTAATACTCTCCATCAACAGCTTTATTTTGATCAACTACGAAAAGTTCTGTTTTACTATATCTTGTAATGCTACCTGCCACCATAATTTTGAAACTAAACTTTGGAACCGCAAATATTGAGATTGAGGAGGGATCACTTGTTTGAATCCCGATTTCGGGACCATAGGTATCTGAAAACTAAAATGATGAAATATCATTTGGAAATATCAATTAGAATTTGTGGTGTATAATTATGTGTGGCAAATATCTGCATCAAAAAGTAAAAGACGGTCATGATTAAACAAAAAATAATTCAGAGTGGTCAGGAACTTTTGGATCACCATGTATATATTGCAGTTTATATGTTTTATTAAACGCACAGGAATATTTACTCCTTAATCTTATACTATTGTTAGGAAATATTTTTTGTAAAATGAAGCTGAATTTGCTCTGAATTTATTAAGAATTTTACTATGAAATACTAATTTCCTTTTCAGTTCCTGTTATGTCTACATTGTATACAATTCGAATTTGAATTTAAAGAATTATTTTAACCATGAGTAAATCACCTTTCCTTTAAAGGTATTATTTTATATTCGTGAAGCGATCTTGTGTGCAACATTACATCGTATTTTAAGAAATACATTGAAATCTCTTCAATTAGCACAAAATTTATATTTGAAGATTACAAGAAATTATAATCTGTTCCTTGCCATTATTAGGTTATATTATCTATTCATTTAGTAAATATAAATATATTTTAGAATCACACTCGAACTCTAAAAAAGTATACTTTTAAAGATATTACAGCAGGTAAGGTATAAATCAATTGTACAAATTCAATTAGTGATTTTGAAAAATACTATGCTTTAAATAACTGTAGGCCTCTATTCATTTTTGTCGGGGTATGCATATTAGAATGAAAAAATCCTTAAAAAATGGGTATGTAAATCAGTAATTGATGAGCCTTTGTGTAAAAAGACCTCCTCAAGCACTATGTCCAAGAGCTAAATAAACCAAGCGCATATATGATTCTATATTTACAAATATTTTGTTATTCCCAAACTAGGAGTAACAATGGATAAAGTGAGAAGCTTTCAATTCGCTTTAAGGCATTGTCGAAAATGTAAAATGAGGTATTTTAATGAGAAAACCGAGACAAATATTTTATAAAGGCCATTTACGTGAGGGAAAAACAGTACAACATTTGTTGTATTTCCATAGTCATCAAATTTTACGTAAAACTAATTAATATTCTACTTACAAAAAACATTTTTCCAAAATTGTTTAAAACGAGATAGTGAAAAAATTTTCATTTTTGTTCAGTTTTTAAATAATTTTAGGTTAATTTTG
The DNA here is from genome assembly GCA_900660155.1 of Hofstenia miamia. Classification (NCBI taxonomy): domain Eukaryota; kingdom Metazoa; phylum Xenacoelomorpha; order Acoela; family Hofsteniidae; genus Hofstenia; species Hofstenia miamia. The sequence continues at coordinate 642,267 of CABFPE010000209.1, read as the reverse complement.
GGGCAATTTTTGATAGTGTTAGCTTCTTTTGTTTTGAGTTCACTATTGAAGGGCCTACGCAATAGTTGTATACCTATCACACTAGGCTATGGAATTTTACGACAGCACTATAGTGTACCATGAGGCTTCAGCTAATCAGAATTTAAATTTTCTAAGGTATGTGGGGTTAAGTTAGGGTTGATCTGTACAATTGGAATAAATTATGTAACTAAGTTTTATCTTATTAATCAAATTCGATTCCAAGTAGTGACTACAAAAAAAACAAATATTCACGAAAAATTTTGTGCGATTTATAGTCTTTTACAATGCAACATGGTTCTAACTCTCTTTTGTAAATGCCACAAACCTCGACATCAGATTAACATTTGGAGAGTCTACAACTTCCTCCTTGATCAACTTAATCTTTTTTATACTTACTAGATGGGCTAACTTCTCATTCATTGCTTTTGTAAATTTCATATTTGCATCATTTGCAAATTCCGCATAACATTCCCATTTACTTGTATAGTAAAACATCATCAATCCACCAACTTTTACTACACGCAACAGCTCATCTAAATCTTCAGATTCTAAATGTCCAGGAAATACAACGCCAGAACATATCACTGCATCATATGTATTGCTTTCAATTGAGCATGGAGATTTATGTGATATAAATTCACAATAAATCTTGCTATATAGATTTCGTTGTTTCAAAATTTCCCCAAACTCTTTTACAGGTTCTATGCCATCAATATTTTTACATCCAAAATTTCGAAGTCTCTTTGCCAAATCTCCAGTTCCGGCTCCAACATCTAGAATATAGTCGCTTGATTTGAGGAGTGAGCCGCAGAATTCAACAAACTGTTCCTTCTTATCGCACAACTCCAATTCTTTTACAAATGTATCATATTGCTCAGCTGCATCTCCATAGACTTTACTAACTTCACTCACCTCTTTTGCATTATTGATGGCGTCAAGCCATTCCTTTGCACTCATTTAACTGCTAAAGTTCACAAAGCCGAGATTAAGAGAATAAAATATTTGCAATGTCTAAATGCGCAAATTGTTTGTGTTTTGATCGCAGTTTTACTAATGCTGTGTGTTATATGCATTACGAGAGATTTTCTCACTAAATATTGTATCCCTCTAGTGGCAAATGTTAACACATCATTCATTCGCAGATATAATTATTATTATTGAATTCATGAAAATGGAAAATTATGCAATTGCTATATATAAATATATATATATAATATATATTTCGACATTTACGAAGAATGTTATAAGAGCCAGACTTTTCAACGAGCCGAGCTTCTAACGACCCGAGCCTACTACTATTAAATATTCAACAAAGCATGCTAACATTAAATTTATTTTAGAAGTGCATGCAATATTTATTTTATAAAGTGTAGTTTATTACCGCATTATTTTTATACTGAAGATGATTGATAATCAAAACCGGTCTATTCTAACGTCTAGCTAACATGAATGTATCAAAACTCAGTATAATTACATTTGAATATATAATATATATATATATATATATATATATTAAATATTGGAAGTATATTTAAAACATAACAGTTTTTGTAATATTAAGTTGCTTAACCAATATTTTCCTGTTGATGACTGCAAAATTGTTGATTTCTTGAAGTTCACCATTAAACACATTGCAAGATC
>CABFPE010000209.1:611235-639605 GCA_900660155.1 Hofstenia miamia | reverse complement strand
ATATATATATATATATATATATCCCACCAAATACAAATTCAAATCTTCTGCATTACCCTGTTACAAAATTCTTGGGACTTTGAAAAAATTTTATCAATAAAAAATACACCACTTCATCACTCTCCATATTTGCCTGCTTCAAATAGCAACTTTCGTAAACGCATTTGTCGAAAAAATGGTATTTGAAAAGACTAATCTTGGCTTTTTTTCAGATTGTGGATTATAACCAATTTCAACAAAGACTGTTTTTGTGCTTCCCACAGATGATTTCAAAATAAAGGATGACATAAAGCAAATTTGCATATAAAATTGCGTTTTGGATAACAAAAACTGAAAGAAAGGCCGTAAACTAATACTTTTTTACTAATATACACGCATGAAATGTTTTGATGAAAAAACTCTCTCCACTTGCAGTATAAGATAGTAAGTGGCGACAGTAATTCAATAGTTTCTATTTGGAGAATGATATTGACGAGTGCACAAATTTCTTCTAATGCACACAGCCATAATATTAACTACAATTTCTTCGTAATTGTACTTATACTGTCATACATGGTTCAAAATAATTGCACGGGAATTTTTTGAATGTGATATATATATATATATATATATATATATATATATATATAGTAAAAAATCATATATAAGAGAAACTAAAAGACATCTAGGAACATCTAAATTTAAGATCGGAAATATGTTTACATAAAAATACTGCAAAAAAGTAAAATTTCTATACACTGCTAAGATCAAACTATGCAAAAATCAGTAAAGCAATTTTTATTAAGGAAACTCAAAAACATCAACTATTAAATATGCAACAAAGCATGTTATCATTAAATATATTTTAGATTTCCATGCTATATTAATTTATAAAGTGTATTTTTGTAAATTTTTTACTGCATTATTGTTATACTGAAGATGATTTAAAATCGAAACCAGTCTATTCTAACGTCAAGCAAACATGAATATATATATATATATANACCAAATACAAATTCAAATCTTCTGCATTACCCTGTTACAAAATTCTTGGGACTTTGAAAAAATTTTATCAATAAAAAATACACCACTTCATCACTCTCCATATTTGCCTGCTTCAAATAGCAACTTTCGTAAACGTATTTGTCGAAAAAATGGTATTTGAAAAGACTAATCTTGGCTTTTTTTCAGATTGTGGATTATAACCAATTTCAACAAAGACTGTTTTTGTGCTTCCCACAGATGATTTCAAAATAAAGGATGACATAAAGCAAATTTGCATATAAAATTGCGTTTTGGATAACAAAAACTGAAAGAAAGGCCGTAAACTAATACTTTTTTACTAATATACACGCATGAAATGTTTTGATGAAAAAACTCTCTCCACTTGCAGTATAAGATAGTAAGTGGCGACAGTAATTCAATAGTTTCTATTTGGAGAATGATATTGACGAGTGCACAAATTTCTTCTAATGCACACAGCCATAATATTAACTACAATTTCTTCGTAATTGTACTTATACTGTCATACATGGTTCAAAATAATTGCACGGGAATTTTTTGAATGTGATATATATATATATATATATATATATATATATATATATATATATATATATATATATATACATTGTAATGTAACTCGGGGTACAATCTGGGCCTTTGTATTTGATTGGTTGCACCTATCAGGCTGGTAACGACTATTAGCAAAAGCTTAGGTTCCTAATTATAAACAACGGAGCCCCGGTTGTGGTAGCCAGGAAACCGGTAATGGCTATTAGCAAAAGTTTCCTTGGTTACCGTTGATATCTCTTATTTAATAATAACATGACTTATTATATAATTTATAAAGCCTTTAGTGTAAATAGTGTCTTGATTTGTTATTGTAGAAGGCTTGACTTGTGGTAGCGGTGCGTGCCATACTCAGCAAGCATTCTATTTAAGAAATAACAAAGAACTGATGAAACTACTAATTAGCTACGTACTTCTATCTATGTATAAAGAAAACAAGATCATGCTCATTCCATGAGTTCCAATGACAATATCCAGAGAACAAGTTAATCCAAACTACTTTTTACAAAACCAAGGCCCCTGGCCGAAACAATGAACCATTTCTAAGACCTAACTCTTAGCTCATTTTAGATAACAGAAAATGCAATAGTGATAGCTACATGCAAACCGCACTTCCTAACCGTACTCATCCTTATACTTAATCCTACTATCACCAAGACTATGGAGCTTAACTATCAACCATTTAATGCCGCTGGTTGCCTGTCGCCCAAAGTGATACCCTAAGCGTTGATCATTACAAGCAATAATATATAAATAAAACAAATATAATACAGATAAATAAAGGGGCAATTTAACAAAAAGTTATTATCTGAAAAATGCTAAAATATAAAGGTAATTGAATCAATGGTTGGGGAAATTTATAATAGTGAAATAACAAGCAAATAGAAGCTAAGGTAGCAAAACTTAAATTAACAGAAATAAACGGGTATGCATTGCTTGCCCAAAAACTTTTCGACCATTGGACCTCTCACCAAATTAAACTATTCGCCCAATGAATTTTTAGTACAAAACCATTTTTTGCACAAATGGATTTTTCGCCCAATATTTGTCTCACCCAATAACAAAAACAAGCTTTTCGAAATGTTTGCATTTTCGTTTTTTGTGGGTCATATATCATCAGTTTCATGGGGAAGCACCTGCTCAGTATCGGTGCATGTGTTTTCAGTGGTTAACTAGCTTCATACAAATTTTAAATATCTACTATCATCTTTGAAGTATTAGCAATTTGGGCGGATGTGTAGATTACCGATTTGGCAACGTTTGGTTTGGGAATGACGGATTTGAATGCTTAAATTTTTGAGAATTTAGAAACGTTAAATTGTTTAACAATGTTTCGATTTAAAATTTGGGAATTTGGAAATTGAAAACTAAAAATTTTTTCACATATTGATTAAAAATGTATGAAAGTTCGGGAATTTGAAAGTGCTAACTCTGATCTGAAGATGACATTTCATTTATTGTTCCTAAAACCAATTTGTTGTTTCTACTGATGCAGCATTTGCAGTATGTGCACTCTTAGCACGGAATGCAGAGTATTTCAAGATTGTATGCACTATATAAGAAATAAATTACTATTATTATATTAATATATTTTATTGAAATTTCCCAAATTTTCCCAAACTTTTGCAAGCTTTCCTTAGTCCCTAAATTTCACATCCATTACGGTTTGGATTATTATATACTATTTTCAATTTACAAACAATTATTTAGTGTAGAATCTTGACAACCTTCCAACTAGTAAACTTAAGTGTAATTTAGGAGCTACTTTGACTATTTCCTATTCTTACCGAGTAAGGTAGGTGACAGATTCCAAATTCCATCTCTATTCTTTTGTTCTTACTTGTAGTTACTTAACACTTAGACTAATATCTATGAACAACTATCTTCGATGCTCGGAGTAACGACAGTGTAATTTAGGTTCAAGACAAGAGATGGTTGGTACAAAGTACAGGGTTACACACCCGACCTGAGGCACAGCACAAAGAGGAATTGAAGATCTACAATGTGACTAGTAATTCCAGCGAACACTGTTGCATCGAAAGAAACACCAATCGCCGGAAAGAGGACTCAGTGCATGAAATGTTGTGTGATAATGAAATTGTGACAATGTGTGGATAACCTACTAATTTAATGCATTGATTGTTCTTGTTATTAATGATGTTGTAATATAAAGGGGATTCGCAACCTGAATGCATTAGCTTGTTATTATGCCTTACATGTTATAATCCTACAGATAAATATCTATATGCTAATAACCTATCATACATGTGAACAATCAACGCGGTCAGCATAAACATAGGAATTAGGTCCGTAGGTCGACTATGAATTAAAGACATTGTAATACCGATGATAAACTTCCAATACAACCAAACTGTAAATTCTCCTACGAGGGCATATGTAAACAAGAAAAAAAAAAAACCCCAACCTTAAGGCCTAACTTATGAGCACATCGGGTAGACCAACAGCTACCAGCCACAGCACAGCCTTAGGAATGGCGCTAGCAAATCATCATTGTTAATGTGCACATCGCACAGCCTTTGGAATGGCAATAACAATTCATTGCTAAGTGCTCAGCCATTATGAATTATCTCCCGTTAAACAAAGTCGTGGACCACTGCCTCGAATACCCTAGTGCTCGAACGTTTTTAGCTTTCCATTTAATTAATAAATAAACCTGACAAAAGAAAACAAAGTAAATCCGATAAATTTCAGCCATCAACAAAATATAATATTGCACACTTTTTATACTAGAAATTGTTTAAACAATCAAATATTTGGCTAGTACCTGTTACTACTGAGTTGTTGACAATTTATTAAATCTTGATTCTTTTTCGTCTGCAGCCTTGCGCACGTCAGCATTAATTAGCTTTTTGCGACTTTGCCTTTTTACCAATTGTCAAATATCCTTTTGTACTGCCAATTAATTAATAGAAAAATTACTGCTTATAAATTTTACAAATAAATAACTAATCATAATCATGTGTTGTACAATTAATATTTATATCAAAATTCAGTCTTAGTTCTTTCCTTTGTTTCTCTTAATTCGACCACACATGATTTGAATTATGTTACATTAGGATTAATAATCTGAATCTTACTGTAAGAACAACACAGCTGTACTCTTCATTTCCAAATATCAATAAATATCATGCTCACAGTGATGAGTAATTACAGAACAAATTAAGCAAGAGATATCATGATGTCTGAGATATAAATTTAAGCACAAATATGGATTCCTCTTATGAGTGTATAAACATCACTAATTGTACATTGTACAATAATAAGCATTGAATCTATTATTAATTAGAAACGAAATTTTACTTTACCAATAAGGATGCAATTGTACTACATTATGACATATTTCAATCTACTTTGCAATTGTTTAAATTCTACCTTAGTAATATGAAATAGAGCTTTAATTGATTGTCCCCTAATTTTAAATTTATGTTGCTGATTTAATCTGTGATAAATGAAGGAAAATTGTAAATACAATGCAGGTATTAATGTTTTTCATATAAATACTAGTGAAACATTTCATCATGACCCATAATTTATGAGGCAGAAAATCTATTTGCTTAGCTCAACATTAGTGTTTTCCTAACTCTCACTGTAGTTTATCTTTTTTGCTTTTATAAGCAATGGTAATAATAAATTAGGCTCTAATGATAATTTGGGAACCAGTGTGAGAACGAGTGGCTCCTTCTTTTCATACCCTGAATTGTGATAATATTAGGTTAGGTATAGGTGTATGATTAGTTTATAAAAACTTGTTCATTTCTTTACATTCAGATATGCACATAATTTATTACAGTGTGGTTAAATCATGCTTGTTGGCTTGCACAGATGCATGCAATTAAATGCTATTTATATTTATATATTTATACATAGGTGAGGGATAACAAACATTATTGAGGTAGATAATACAAATGGAGACATGATGTAGGGTCGCACCATTTATTTTTCTCTAGGGAACACTTAGCTCATGATAGAACTTTGGCATGATGCCATGTGGAATTGGTGGACACAACTCCTGTTGGAATCTAAACAATAGTTATGTTCAATTACCAATCAGTTGTTTTATTGGAATCCAGAGAATGGCTAGGCTTATACTTGTTTTTTTCTAATCTGTATGGAACACCCATTTGATTGATTAAGAGTACCAAATTGTTAGTTGACCCTAGCTCACCTCTGTGATTCTACATGATGATCTTAAACCTGTAGGGGCTAGGATCAATTTCCTCCACTGGTTGCTGGTCTGCATCTTCAGTAAACTATGGTTTTGTTTTTTCTGGTGTTTTTTTTATATTTGGTTCTACATGGTTTTTACTTTACATTTCTCATTTTTCTTATGCACTAGTACAATTGGAAGGACAGATGCCCTCTGCCAAGGTTCACAATGATACTGCCAAGCTACACTCTATTCTTTTCCCCTATTTACTGTTGCTCACAATTCGGAATGTCAAGTTTACAGTTATGAAGTCACTCTCTTTTTGGCCATTTACCAAATGTCTAAAAACTGTTAACTGATAATTTTGCTTTCTCATCTACTAGATTTCAATTTATTTGATTTTTTTCTAGAACTCTGGATTTTGCTGTTTTTTCTTCTAATTGTTTTGGATTTTTCCAAATGTTTGTTTTATTACTCTAGTTGTTTTATTCTTACTTTCTTGTTGCCCTTTGGAATTTTTCAAAAGCTGAAACTTTGTTTTGCAGTTACCACAGGTTTTAATGAACTGTTACCTTTTCTCTTTATTGATATTTATCATTTTTTACAAAAAGATGGAGGCCCCATCCTCTGCCTCCATGGTCAATACAAAGGTTTGCCAACCATTGCCACTGTTAATTGATGTTCAATCACCTGTCCAACACTCATGGTGGGCACTCACCCACTTGTATGCTCTCCTAGCTCATCCAAGTTCAAATCAGAACAGGTCCATGAGCTGAAGCAGCACCTCAAACAGTTGTCATGCCCCTTCAAAAAAGCCCAACATCAGATCCACTATTTGAATGATGAGCTATACCTGATAGCCTGAGAAGGAGATGAGCTCCAGGAATCTAACTGTGCCTTGGAACAAATGGTTATGTCTCTCCAAAGCCACCTCCAAAACATTCTGAACCACAAAGCCAAGCCCACATCAAAATCACCACCTGTGAATCAATTTGCACCCAATTTTGGATTTGAGGAGTTTGAATCTGGAATAATCTCTTGTCAAGAGTTCACAGAGGCACTGCATGCCTTTGAAAGTTGATTTTCAGACATGATAACAATCCTTACTGATAAGATTCTTGCAATTCATGAAGTGGTCTGCCAAGCAAGTCTAGACAATAGGGCAAGAGGGAATCTGCCTTTGATTAATAATTCTGTAAGCTGTATTCAAGCTGCTACAATTTCAGTTACTGCTCCTACTTATGTGAGTTCATTGAATTCCCCCATGACCCTGTCAACATCAAGCATTCTTGTAGCATAATTCAAAACCAATCAAGCTGCTAAAGAAAATAGTCAGTCAAAGAAGAATTAAGATCAAACTGAAATTTGATTAGAAATAAATCATAAATGTATTATCATCTTAGATTACTTTTGTATAATTCAACTAAGAAATTATAAGTTAAAAGATTAACAATTAGTACTTCTTGATTTGACTAATTTGGAGGAATGAAGTTGGTCAATTTGATTCATGATTTTTAGCCATCTTGGCAGACAAATAATTTAATATTCACAATCAACAGGTACTTTTTGAACTTAGATATAAATAGAGCAAAATCATTGTCAAATTTGTTGAAGAAAATTCTTTGGAATTCTTATCTTTAGTGTTTTATAGTTTGATTATTAACTGATGTTCAGCTAAACAGTTAGTGTTCAGTAGTCATGAGGATACCATAACAGGAATAAATCTTGGTTCCTTGTTCCAAACCACGAACCTGCAATTAGGTTAGATGTACAATTAGGAGTTTTAGTTCTGTTCAGCTAACTATCAATCCTTTCTTACATGTATGATCTCAGGTCAAAGTCCATAGACTCTGAACTTGCGCTAATCACTTCTAATTGGTCACCCTTGAATCAGTTCCCTTTCATTCACCTGTTATCACTTGACCAGCTGTGGGCTCCATAGTAACATCAGCTTTGAATTCCTTTCATTACTATGGTTCTTCCCCCACTTACACATTCACTTGGAACTCTGTCCATCCAGCTGCCCTTGAATCAGTATTGTGAACTTCCAGAAGGAAATTTGTGCACTAGTCGCCTGCTTGCAGACTAGTAGTTTGTCCCAGTGCCCTTGAATTGGCATTTGGGACTACTAGGACACCTTCTCACTCTGCATCTCTTATTCATCAGTTCTTTGTTCTCATCCCTTTCACCCTTGAATTGACATCAGTTTGAGACTCTCTTCTCACTCTCCTTTTTCATTGGTTGTTGTGTGCTCTTCCACTATTTGCTTTGTGCATATTTGCTTCCTCAATGGCTGATGCATTGCTCTCTTCATTGTTCCTAAGTTCAGTTAGTAAATTTAAATCCCATATTTCAGGGTCATATATCTTTCTATTTTTTGCTACACTCTGAGGCATTACTCTTCTACCTAACATTTTATTTTCAATATTACATTCAAGCTCCTTGTCATAGCTCTCTTCTGGAGGCTATCTATATCATTCATTTCAAATAATATCTCATTATAATTGCTATGCATTAATTTGAACTCAGCTTTATTGTCCAACTTTGTATCTTTGATGTCTGCTGTTGCTCTCTTCAAGTTTTGAAAGTGTATTATCCTGTCATTGTCTAACATGTACTCATTATTGGGTAGTATCTGTGTAATTGTGTAAGGACCAGACCAGATTGCTTTTAGTTTTTCACGTTTAAATCCAAATTTTATTGCACACTTGTCTGTGATTATCAAGGTTGCTGCCCCTGTACTGTAATCATATTTATATTGTCAAGGTTTGTCAGTATCATGATAGGTGCTCAGTTTTCTTGAGTTGGAACTCTTCCTAGTTTTCCAATTCTTCTTCTGTTTGCTCTTCTTCATCCATTTCTCTGTCTGAATCTATTAAGTCTTCATCATCATAATATGCATCTTCTTTTACTATTATATTTATTTGTTTTTTGAAGTCTGGTTTCCTTTGACCTTTCTGTCTGCAACTATAGCATTTCATGTCTTTTTCCTTTATTTTTCTTGTTTTTCCATCCTTTGTCCTAAGTTTGAATATTTTCTCAGATTTCTTCTCTTCAAAGCTTCTTTTTGTTGGTTTTGTTTTGAAGTTACTTCTCCACATTGGATCCATTGTTCTTGATTGTGGCTTGTATGTCAACCACTTTCTTATCATTTTCTCAAGTTTGTCATCAACATTGAATATGATCTCAACTGAGTTCTTATGTTCTCAGGCATGCCTTTACAGATATGGGAGAATAAATTGTATTTCAAGTACTGTTCTCCCTTGAACTCAATGTTAACAGTCTCTCCACCTGTTGAATATAATTCCTTATATCATTGTTTTTCCTCATTTTTGTTGCATTGAGGATGATATGTATTGGTTTTCATAGTACTCCATAAAGTCTCCTATTAATAATTTGTAGTATTTCTTTGTTTCAGTGTCTAATAGCAAGTAGAACTGGTAAGCAGTTTCTGTTAGGTACAATGGAAGTCTTGCCACTGCTGCCTCTTGATTACCTTCCTTTCCATCATTGTGATCTTGAACATTTGAAGCCATTCAGCAAATGTGGGGTAGCAGCCATCTACTTTTCCATTAAATTTTGGAAGTATCACTTTACAGGGAGTGGCTTCATTATTTCTATTATGTTGTAGAATTGATTTCCAGAATTTTGGTTTCATTTGTTTCTTCCTATCCTCCTGGAATTGTCTTGTGACCACTCTCATGATCTCATTTATTATCTTTTGTTTCTCCTTTTGATTTTCTTCTTTGTCATATTTGTATTTTCTCTTGCACTTGTCTCTCTTTTTGGGTATTGTTTCTAATTCTTTTTCCCTTTCTTGTATGAATTCCATCTTGTGGGATTGTATTTCTTGCTGCTTTTCTTCTTGTGTTAGCTAGATTAGCTTAAGCTTATCATTTTAGCTGTTTGAGTTCCTGTGATTGGATATCATTGTCCTCTATCTACTGTCTGTTTTCTTTATCTAGGTCTCTGTACATATTTTCCCACTTTTCATTTTGTTTGAGGAACCTTTTGTTCAAATCCACTAATTACTGAGTTAGCCTTTTTACGTTTGTTGGAATAGTTCACTTTGTCCATCCAACTTTGAGTTCATATCCATTCTAATTTCTTTTACAAGGTTTTCTCTCTCTTGTTCCATCTGCTCAAATCTCCCTGTTAACTGCCATATCTCATTTTCCAGCATAGTTTCTGTTTCATGATTTTTCTTCAGGATTTTGCAAATTTCCTGTGGACTTGTTTGTGGGGACATATGGATTGTCTGTAGCTCCATCATGGGTGACTAATCTGTTTTATTGGTTTGCAGCATCGATCTTGATGCCACTGGGTTACTACTACTACTCTGGGTAGGGTTTTTTTCACACTGCCTTTTTTACTTATATTTGTCATTAGTTATTAACTAACTGTCTTTGTCTGCTTAGCCTTTTATTAATATGTTTCTGATAACTTTAATTCACAGATGCATTAACTGTTACTATTTAGGTGAGGTAGCTCCACAGTACTACAAATGGTTGGGCATCTGCCCAATGTTGCTCTCCTTATCAGCAACAGATTCAGCAATCCAAGTTCTCCAAAGTGTCTCCAACACTCAGCTCAATGAAGTTAATTATGTGTGCCTTAACTCTTTTGTACTGTGTTTTGTTGTGTTTCACTTAGCATGTAAACTAGCATATGTTTTTCACAACCTGACTTGGCACTACCTGCTTCATTAATAATTAACTAACATTCTGTCATTACCAAAAACTATCAGCATTCTAATTACTAAGTAAACTATTAGCAGCTTCCTAACCTACATGTAAGATAATTAATATAGCAAACAGTCTCATTATAGGTCACATGATAATCAACAATTTGGATCTAGAAAAAGAAGTAATAAATAACTTACATTTGGCTTACTAGCCATTTATCAAGTTTATTATCAAATACGTGTTTGAATACAATTGATAGTCAGCTAAATGGGTAATCAAAAACTCCTAGTCCTACACATAACCTAAGTGCATTTCGTGATCAGGGGCAAAGAACCTAGAATCATTCTCATCATGGGATCCTGACCTCTACTCAACACGAACCACTTATCTTGACATTTGTAACATTTAAGCAAACCAGATAATAGCATAAAAAATGATATCCAAATAATATACTTCCACAATTGTTCCAACATTTCAATCCTATTTATACTCTAATCAAATTAGTACTTGTCAATTTGAATTTTTGAATTAATTACATACTTCTGCCTAGTTGGCTAAAAATAATGAGAAGCAAGTTCGTCCTCAACGCTTTGCCAAATCAGTCTATCAACAAGCACTTGATTTCACAATATATTGTATTTTAATTTATAAATCTTAATGAGCACAATTCACCATTTAAGTTGCTTATCTATTTTTAATCATCTTCTTTCTTCTTTCTTTGATCTTAGTTCTAGCAACTTACTTGATGGATTATGCTACAGTGGGGTCTCTGTGATGTGAACATGATTTCTTCTGGTGATTATGCAATTGGTTCGAGGGTTGGCAGTTCAGGAGAGCCTCCAGCATTGTATCAAGGTGACACTGATATCAGGCTTTCTTTGGTGGGTACTGTGGTGTCGGGGTTTTCTGTTTATAATTCTTCAAGCTTCTGCATCTGGTATTTACCATATTTTTGCTTTGCAGTGGTTACTTTTTGTTTGACTTCTATCTATGGTGTCTTTCCGTTTTTTGAATGCATTTCTAGGAATACAGGAATACCTTTGCTCTCACATTACTTTACTTTATGTTTACTCGCTGTTGCCCTGTATGCTTTTTATGTTGTGTGATAACAAGAATGCCGTTGCTCTCACATTCTGTTTGAATAAAGCATCTTTCTGTTTATCCTTTATTGTCACCAATTTTTTTGACAGAATTTTCCTGAAATCGTAGCTTTTTTGTTCTGCATTCGTTCTTGATGAGCATGTCACAGTCACCATGTGAAATCCCATGCTATCAACAATATTTGTATTATTTCCATTATAACTCACTATTCTTGATGTAATTGTTTCAACGTCTCCTTCATTAGTAGTACCAATTCTTAAACTGTTAGTATTTCGTGCATATATTGATAATGTATCCACAAGCAATGCTATTGACTAACATAATTGTATTTAGGTTTCTCAAGTGCTGCTGAGCTAATTCTTTCACGCCAATCTGGTGCAGTGTTAGCAGGTGAAACACTAGTGCATCTCCCTACATTACGTTTGCAGTTAATTTGCAAACACTATACACAGAACTCTGTCACACTGTAATTGATTCATGCAATGATTCTAGTGTAAATGAACAATAGATAAATTAAGCATTAACTTGGTTTTCCCTATTTGTAATTTAATACTATAATTTATTGCTACTATTTAATACTATATATATATATATATATATATATATATATATATATATATTGATTAAAGTTTTTGTGGTGAATTGCAAAAATCATTGCAATTTTTGAAAGATATGATTTAATTTTGAATAATTTGAAAGTTATACGTTGAAATAATATAAAAATGATTAAACCCCAACCTATTCAAAACATTATAGGACTGCATCTGTAATAAAAAACACCAACTCACAAATTAGGTTTAGCTGTTGCAAGGCCATTAAAATAGTTTAAAAACTTCCCAGCCACACACATTGTTGGTAGAGTTACGTTATTAATGGGCATGAAACTTAACTTAGCAATTTTAACTCTCACGGAGCTTATTGCATTCCTTGCACTATCAAGAGCAAATGGTATTAGGATATTATAAAGACATTTGAAAACATATTTTTGAAAATATAGACATTGATTATTTATATATATATATATATAATCATCTTTCAAAAGATTTTAGCATGTGTAGGAATATTAAGTTTTGCCTTAAAACACTGAAAAATATACAAGCCATAGTAGTTCTTCAGATTCTTTTACCATAACAATGAAAATTGAAATGACTGCATCCAGTAATAATAATTCAGTTTGTAGGAAGGGCTTGAGAAAAACATAGATGCTTTTGCGTTATCTCCCCCAACCCTTCAAATAATTGCAAAAATATGCTTGTTTATAATATAATAATTAAAGAGCTAACCCAAACCCTTTCCTTGACCTTAACCCTAACCCAAACCATGCCCCAAACATTATGTAGAAGAAATATGCAAACATATTATTAATATAGTAAGTTTCAATATGGATTATAAAATTATTATAATATAGTTTAAGTAATGGTTCAACCAGCCGGCTGTTTACAATGCAATATATGATTATATTTTTTGTTCAAATTTCATTCGTGGACTTACAAATCAACAGTTTATTATATCAAATAAGTAAATTACTTAAACTAAAAAAGTCTTTAAATTTGATTCAACTATTAACAAAGATTGAAGATAGTTAGAATGTTAATTTTCATAATTCTTTCACTAAAAGTCTTTATTTTATCAAAATTCCATAAGGCCTTACAGATTTAGGATTGTTAACTTTCCCAATGTTCGGAAATTCCTCAGAATATTGCACGTCATTTGGATCAATGCAAACTTGTATTGCAATATTGAATCCATTAAATTCATGAACAAAATTATTCAACACATCAATGTCAGTAGTAAAGTAGATAGTCTGAGGGTCATCATTTCCATCATTACTTGGAAATATATTTCTGTTGACATTAACATAATCTTTTAAGAGATATCCCCTATGCCAGTTTAGCGTAGTTCCAAATGGGGTCAACCAACTTCTATCGTTGCCATATCTGTCTAACACAGATAGTCCAAATCTTCGATATCCTTCTGGACTTCTATACATTTTTTCATTGCCAAGTGGGCCAATACCAATATCAAGCAACTCATCATTAAATATCCGGTCTCCTTTTTTATCAAGATCTTCAATAGGATCAAATTTTGGATGGACAAGTAGGTAATGAACATGAGCTTGTTCAAATGAACCCAATGAAGATATGTTTTTCCTTACTTTTTCAAAATTAATATTTTTTATTGTTCCACACAACGTAATGTTGTTGGTATTTACAATTATTGCATCAATGTTAACAGACGATGATTTTGTCTGAAAAATAGTTGCAAGTTTTATTTTAATTTCGTCTTTTATATTTGTTCCTTCACTTAAATCAAACTCATGCAAATTTTCTAAGTCAAATTCGAAAATTAAATGATTCGTTTTAAACAAAGGCGAGCAGTCATCTTCATAGATAAGCTTCAAAAACTTGTTTTTTGTTTTCTTATCAAGTTCGTCAAGATTTGTACTGCTGCTGATTACTAATTCACAAAATTTTATATTTGAGTGGTTCACTTTCCTTTGCATTGAAGCATACACTTTATCTTTATTAAATCCAAAGATCTCATATCTCTTAATGATGTTGTTCTCCTTAAGTTGGTTAATTTGATCATCTCTATAATTGGCTTTAACAAAACTTGAGGGGTTGCATATCCAACATCCTCTACAGTACTTATCAGTGGGGTCTTGAAATACAAGAAAATGCTTCTCTGGAATGGTATTTGCCATGAGATTGCTTTCTAATCAGTTGTAAAAACGCTATACTCTTGGCAGTAAATACGTGAGTTATCGCATTGAAAGTAAACATCTAAGTTAAAATGTGCATATCATTTCTATTTATAAAACTAACGATTCTATACAAAACTTACCATTTTGCTGAACTTACTTCTTAATGTCACTAGTGTGAAATAATAGTATAACTGTGGATGAGCAATTTAAGAAGAAATGCTGGTTATTAACAGAAGTGATCATGAGTCACAAGGCCTTGGCCTGTTGCTTTCCTGTAATTTTGGCCAGGTCAATTTTTTCAAAAAAATGTATCTCTGCGAAATATTGCAAACTGCGCTATTTCGTCATTACAAATAATTTTGACAGCCACTTCAATTTTTTTCAAATCATGCACCTGCAATTCGAAATCCTTGGATACTTAAAAATCTATAGCAGCAATGCAAGCAGCACCGTTTATAACCAGACTGTTGGGTCTATGTTGTTTTGGATGACTCAAAACGGCCTTTCAGGCACTCTTTTGCAGTGAGAATTGAAATACCTTAATTAACCACTTAATAGTTGCCTCAAACTCACTTAGTTAGCAAGTCTTTATATAATGTAGCACTGCCAAGCAAGATTTCACTATTATATAAATAAATCTTAATTTACTTTCAGAGAATTTTTTAGCCTAGACAAGTATAGTCTTTTAGTAGTCTGAATCACTTTAGTTTAGAATATTAGTGGTTTAGCCTAGTTGAGATGTAAAAATTGTTGCTCTTTATGGTGAACATTTGTGATGTACATTATTGCTGTGCCTTGAATTTGTTAAAGCATTAATAATTTTACAATGAAACATTCTACTTTTGAAAAAACGTTCATATTTTTTTACAGACGTAATACAAAGCTGATAATACAAGATAACGCTTTTGATATCTTACTTCGTTACAAGGATTTAAATATTTTTGTAGAAACCATTAAAAAGCGTACGATATGCCCGACTTGAATCATCTTTTGCTTCATTTTTCAAGCCTGACCTGCTTCCAATAAACGTTACATGTCAGCACATAATTTAACATAATTAGAGCTGCCAATTTTATGGGTTAACAACAGGAAAAATATGTACCATAATATTTGTTATATGTGGTAAAAATATATGCTAAAATATGTGCTTAAAAATATAAAATCAGGCAAAATTTTATTCAATTTCTTCAATGTTACATGCACAAAATATAAGTTTACTTAAATTTGATTCGAAAAGGGTTGTCCTGCTGTCTGTCAGAACAACTTCAAATTTGCTAAATGCCCTCCCTGCATCACAGTTTTGGATTGGACAATTTTGGACAAGTGCCAAATTTCCAGGACTCCAATTTTTTAAGGGAACAGTGACTTATTGATTTTCCGTTTACAATATACACAGGCTCCCATTTTTGTTCATACAAACGCCCAACATGAGTGTGCCACAGGATCGCCCAATGTTGCTTCTAGTCCTAGAAATACCTAAAATATTTGCTAAAATATGTGTTTGTCACGAAAGCCGGGGAAATATTTGGTCATATATGTGTTAATGAAATCTTAATGAAATATTTGAACACATAATAAATAATATTTCACATAAAACTGGCGGCTCTCGACATAATCACGAAAAAATAATCCAATTTTACCCGGTGTTGATGTTACGTTTGTGTTACAAACAACAGAATTTGATAAAAAGTCGGTCACAATTATTTTTGAATGCTATAACAAAATGACCCATAAGATCTCGGAGAGAGTACATCCCAATCAACAACAAATTTGTGTGGACATACTTTGACATTTGAGAAATATTTTATTGATATCTATTTATCAATAGAATAAATAATACGCAAATTATGAGCATAGTATTTAGGTTATGTATCAAATTTTATTAATTTCTCATTATTACAAATATTACTAAAAAGAAATTAAGAGAAAGACCTATATAGCAAATATAAAATAGAAAACATTCAATTATAATTATGTATTGGTTTCAATTTGAAGCATTTACACTCAAAATCGTTATTTTCGAAAGTCTCACGAAATATCAGTTTTTCATGGACTTTTACTAAAATCCTGTGAAATCCCATACTCTCAAATATAGACATTTTTATTTCCATAATAATCCAGTATCATTGATAGTAACTGTTTCAGCAATCACTTTGTCAGTGTTGATAGCCCCTAAACTGTTAGTCCTTACTTGTAATACTGAATCTATCTGTAATTATTAGTAACAACTAACTGCAAATTTAAAGGCTTACACCAACCTGATGTTCTATTAGCAGATGAATCACTCTCCCAGATAACAATTTAAGAGCTAAATAATGTTGTTTTGTGTTGCTATATGGTTGTTTTACGTATAAAGACAACGTTTTTTTAACGTCAAAATGCTAAAATTTCATTAGTCAAAACAACATTGCTTCAACAACATCACATTAGGTTGCTTTTTGGTTGTTTTTTTATAAATAAAAAAGCAATATTTTAAGGTCGTAACAACATTGTTTTATGTTATCACATGATTGTTCCAACATTACTTTTATATTCAAAATAACATTTTATATTCTTAACAGTTCAAGCATTGCTGCTTAAACAAACAAAGCTCAATAAAGGGCAGACCATTTCAGATACTGTCAAACATATTCAATACAAACATTTGTTAAATGTTTAAATGAATGTCTTGTATATAAATGCTAGCAATGAGCATAGAAATCTGCAAAATTTAACAAAAATTTAAAAATCTAACATTAAGTACAATTTTGAAATAGTACTTTCTTAAATTGTGAAGAATATCTTTAGTTAACAGTCAATTTCAAGGTGTCCAAATATCTATGAATAAATTATTTTGAAAAATTCACTTATTATTTGGTATATTATTATTTTCACAAATTTAAAATTTCAAAAAGGTTCCAGAAACCCTTTTTTTATATTAAAACATCTAGTAATTAGAATAACAAAACGAGTTTTATTTCCAAGCATCTGCTCTTTGATTATTTATTTCTAAAGTTATTATTGTGATGTTAGTGGTTGCTGCAACAACCAAAAGTATGAAAGAACTATAAACAACATAAAAAAACCAAAATTGTTATCTAGGCTACAAAGAATTTATTCTCATTGTACATTGAACTAATATATTTGTAATAACAACTCCAGTGTAAACAAATAGAGAATAATTTAACAATTAATTTTTGTTTACCAATTAACCAGTTATTTATAATGCAATATTTAATTAACTTATAACTGCATCTCTTTCCTTCAGGCATTGGTGAAAACAAGTTCCTCCTTTGAGCAGATTGGGTATTTAGATATAATCAATTGAATTATTACACATTTAGTATATAAAAACTAATTCCAATATTGATTGAGTTATTAATGTATACTATTTAGCCAGTAAATCCACTTCAGTTAAGGCTTTGAATGCCACACTTCTTTAGGATAGGCAGTAACTTATTAACAATTAATTAATAAAAATATTGATTGATCATATTGGGCACCACAATTACCACGTAAAAATTTAGCTAATTGTATAATCTAATGATCAATATTAATTCAAATTTCTGATTTCTGTTTTGGCTTGTATTGGTCAAAAGCCAAACAATTGACTTTTTGCCAAACTTATTTTTTGCTATCATTTTTGGACCTGTTTTTATAAAATTTGATAAATATTAAATGTTGTACAGAAAAAATCACTAAATAAAATTCTTCCTTCACACTCTTCTTCGTCTCTTCAATAACTGCTGTTGCTCTCTTTAAGTTTTGAAAATGTAACAGTCTGTCATTGTCTAACATGTATTCATTATTTGGTAATGTTTGTGTTATTGTGTGAGGTCTGGACCATATTGTTTTTAATTTCCGGACTTGTTTGGTGTCTCTGAGTTTAATTGGTGTGAACACATATACCTTGTCTCCTACCTTGTGTGTGTGTCCATAGATTTTTTTATTATAATTGTGTTGTTTTCTCACAGCCGATTTCTTTATATTATGACACATCGTTTCATGGATCCCTGTAATCTGCTTTCTTAGTTGATTTACATATTTGTTGTTTAAATTTTTGCTGTAATTGGTATAATGCATTGATAACAGTGTTGGTCTCTTCTTTTCCAAACATTGCTTTGAATGGTGTCACTCCTGTTGTTGTGTGCACCAATGTATTATAATAATATTCAACCATCTCAATGTCTTCTCTCCATCTATTACCGCCTATCCTTGATGTTGCCACCCTAATTAATTTGATCAGTGTTCGATTGAGTTGCTCTACTGCTCCATGGCCTGTGGCTGGTAGGCTGTTGTCCATTTGCTTGCTATTGCCGGAAGCTTTGCCATTTCTTGAAAAAGTCCACTTTCAAATTGGGGTCCCTTATCCGTTATTATTGTTTCCATCAGGCTGAGTCGTAGGATCCATTCCTTCAGGACTAATTCTGCTGTAGTTTCTGCTGTCGTATTTCTCATTGGGATCATTCTTGCATATTTCGTAAAATTGGTAACCCTCTTCGTCTTTTGACAGCATCTCCAGATTTATGTGAACTATCTCGTTTGGTTATGTTGCAATGATCTTCTCCAGTGGTGCCCTCTTTGTCGGAAAATGTTGCTTGTTGTGTAATAGGCATGTCATGCACTTATTGATTATGTCCTCTGTGACTTTCCTTACTGGTGTTGTTATGAATCTTGCATTAAAGGTTTTTTCTGTTTGTGTAATTCCCAAGTGGCCCTTTCCTTATCAATTCCCTCTTAAAGTAGTCTGGTATCGTGATTCTGTTGTTGCTAGCTTCTACGTACAGTAGTCCATTTCTGTTTATCTTCCACTTATACCATTGATAGCATACCGCAGTTAATTTCGACAGTGTTTTTCAGGGTTCTCTTATCTTTTTATGATTTCACTGAGGATTATGTCGTCTCTCTGTTTTTCCACTATTTCCTGTTCAGATATTTCCTCCCTCATTAATATTGGTAGTACAGCTTGGCCTTTTTTGTCCACATCTATTTCTGGCAGTCCCTCATATTCAGTATGTGGCAAAAATTGAAATTGTTTTTTTTCTCCATCTAGTTTTGCTGCATCCCTCTGATACTCTGGTAGTGACGTCCAGAAATCCGCATTGTTATGTAAGGTGCCTTTCCTATGTTCAATTGAAAATGTAAATTCATTCAAGTATTCAATCCATCATGACACTATTCCAGACTTTTCTCCAGAAAACATTTTTAACCATGCCAATCCACTGTTGTCCATGTGCACCCTGAACTCTCTGCCAATTAGGAAATGTCTAAATTTCTTAATGCTCTCAATCAATGCCAGCATTTCCACTTTTGTTGATCCGTAGTTTTTTTCACTTACTCTAAATTTGCGACTGAAGAATTGTATGGGGACCTCCTTTCCGTTTTTTATTTGTCCTAATGTGGCTCTGATCAACTCTTTACTTGCGTCGCAATCCAGTATGAACTGTTCATTATAGTCCATTGTGTTTAGAGATGGTAGCTTAGCTAGTTCTTCTTTGATGTTATCTAGCTCCTCCTACTCTTGCCAAGTCCATACAAACAGCACTGATTTTCTCATTAGTCTGGTCATCTTTGCTGTTTTGCCAGCAATATTCAGGATGAAGGTGCCATAGTAATTGAAGAATCCATTTATTCTCTGTATGTCTTTCTTGTTGTTGGGTTTTTCTATTTTTTGGATCCTCTCTCTCATGTTATCTTTCATACATATACTTCCTTTCTCAATTGTTCTTCCCAAGAATACTATCTTTTCTTTTAGGATATTGCACTTGTTCCCATTAATGTGGAGTCCTGTGTTCTCTAGTATTGTTAGAGTTCTCTCTAGTTTTTCTAGATGTTCTTGAAATCATGTCACTTGTTACTATAATATCGTCTATATAAGTGTTGACTCCTTCTTTCATTCTATGTGTCTTGTTTTTTAGCACTTTTGTAATGAATCTTTGAAAGGTTGCTGGTGCATTGCATAGTCCAAACGCCATATATATATATATATATATATATGTACAAACTGTATGGTGTTATAAATGCTGTTTTTTCAATGTCATCTTCTTCCATTTTCACCTGCCAGTAGGCATTGCATAAGTCTAGCATTGTAAAATACTTATGCTTGCTTCATAGAGCATGACCTCTATCTGTGGTAGGGGGTATGAGTCTTTCTTTGTTACTTCATTCAATTTGTGAAAGTCTATGCAAAGGCAATATTTATCCCCTTGCTTCATGAATAAGGTTGGTGCTGCATATGGGCTTTTGCTTGGGCAGATGATATTGTTGTCAATCAATTCCTCTAGTATGTGGTAGTATTTGTCTCTCATCTTTTCTGGTACCATTCTGACCAGCAGCTTGATGGGTTTGTCTGTTGTTTTGACTATTCTATGTTTTTCACCCACTGCTTGCCCCATGCTTATCTCTCCATAGTTAAATATATATTTGTATTTCTCCAACAGTTTCCTTAGTTCTGTGATTTCTTGCTCCTCTAAGTGTGGGTAGTCTTCATTCTTTATCTCAAGTATTCTGTACATGTCTTCTTCATTTGCTTTTGTCCCTATGCCCTTGAGTCAGCCTATGGGAGTACTTGCAACTTTGATGGTGTTTGTCCACTTGCCCTTGAGTTGGCCATGTGGAGTACTTTCCGCTTTCATTTGCATGTCTTTGAGTTGACCATGCAAATTACTTGCTCCCTCATTGTCCCCTATTGCTTTCCAAATGAGTCTAATTTTGGATTTGATGTATTTTCCATATATCTTCACTTGAGATTTCTTTAGATTAATGTTCTGATTCATCAGGTTAAGGATTGGTATTCTTCCTTTTCCATTTTTTACTGTGCACATGATAGATGGCATTGATACTCTCTTGGTGTTAATGCCTTTATTATCATATAGCATTACGTCAGCTGTTATAACATTTTCTGTTTCTCTTGTGTGCATCTTCCATTGATGCAGCTGTAGGTGAATATCTTCCTGCAATTCAAATGTGATCATTCTATGTTTCCCTTGTTCCTCTTTGATTTCAATTTCTTCTTCTTTAACTTTTATATGTTTTTATTTTGAGACATGGGCATTTCTGAAAATCTATTTTACTTCATTATTTGTGATACCCTCTAATTTCCTTGATGAACCTTTCATTTGTTTCAAACAAATGAAATTATTGCAAGGTCACAAAAAGTAAAAGGATTTTGTAAACAAAATTTGAACTAATTAACTGCTTGTAAGAGAATGTTATAGCTTCTTTTTTTGTACTACAAATCATTTGGCCATAGTAATCATTCAAAGTACATTAATATTTAACACTAATTAGCATGGGGTTTTTAATGATACCATCTCTAAAACTGCTTTGTATGGTTATCAAAATGATGACAATAATGTATTCAAGCATAATGCCAACACAAAACTAATTTTGCAAATAGAAAATTAAGTATGAAACTTTATAGGATCTTAGAAAGGCCATTTGCATTGCAAATGAAAGAATTCAGTATGCTTATTTGCATCATGGAGTGTTCCATGTAATATATTATTCAACAGTTCTGGTGTATTTTTGATGTGAATAGTGTCTACAACAAAAAAAAGTTAAGGGAACACACACACAAGGACAGGGGATTATCACTCAGTGATGGCATGAGCAATCATAGTGTTGCGTAATTATTCCAAAAAGAGACATTGGGATTTTCTTCTGTTGTACTTTGCATTCAGTTAAAGGCAGCATTTTTGACATATTTTGAGATTTTCATTGATATGTGAAAATCCTTTCAACCTGTTCAATGTATCATCTAGTCTTTTATTGCCAAAATAATATAGGTCTGTTACAGTACTGTTCCAGTGCCGTAGCTAGTCCCGTGGTAAGATATTAGATTAAGAAATTAGGTGCTATTAACTGTACAGTACAGGACAAGTGCTGCTATAAAAATCATTTGCATTACCGAATATTTCAGTTGCTCAATCATGGTTGGCCATTCCATCCTCTGAAGGTATGACAGAGTGATCATTTAGCACTGCTGAGCTAACAATAATGGATCAAAGAACAAGCCTATATCCTAATCATGCTAATGAAACTATCTTTTTGAGAAATTGATGGATTATTTTTTGCTTTCTTGTATTTTTTTACTGTTTTGAGTTTCAGTTAACCCCGGACCAAGGAGTACTGAACTAAAATTTAATGTAGTACTAAAAAGTGTTGAACTGTACAGTACTGGGAAAAGCCTTTTGTTGAACTGCAGAACTCTACCAAAATAAGCCTTCTATTTTTCCAATCCCATCAATGCAATGCTTTATTAAATTTTCCGCCATTAACTCAAAAAGATAAGTCCAAGGTATGTATTATTTTTGTTATTTTTTAGAGTTTCTGTTCCAAAGTCAATTACCAAGAATGTAATCACATTCTTTTTGGGCACAGTTAACAATTTTAGCACTAATTTTGAAGTTGTGAAACAATGTCTGTATTTTGACCACCTTATTTTCTGTACATTGCTAATTTATTCTTGAATGGGAGTCTAAGGTTGAGAAGTTTGCATTTCTTTTACATTCAGTTACTTTTTTTATTTTAGATACAATTATGCATCATATTAAATGGTCAACGAAACTTTTATTTTCTTCAAAATTGTGTTAGTTCTCTGGATTGCTACACTTTTTGAGACATTAACTATTTACTTTAAATGTTTGGTTTTAGAATGTGAATATTTGTACTTACACTCCTCTAGTATTTGATGCTCTTCAGATTTGGAATATCGCTATTTGCTACTCAATTAAAAGCCATCAATTATTTATAAAAATTATTAAAAATTATAAGGTAAATGTGTATTAATAAATGCAGAATTTCTACTGGATCAACCTGCTGTAACATTCTCTAGCAGGCATTGTCACTGTTTCTCTTTGCTACTTTATAGCTTTAGCGGTTTACTTGCGGGTAGGGACGTACAAATTTGATACTGCTTAACTTCCGCTTAGTTCCATTAACTTTAATTAACAAACATAACTATAATCAATATTTAGGTGACGAAGAAACGCAACATCTCTTCTAATCGTTGATAGTGGGCATCCGCCCGAGGCCAATCTCCACCTCCAGTATCACTTGCTCACGGACGATCCATTTGGGTGAGTTCCACTTCTCAGCTCATTGATATAACTTATGTGTACCTTATCTTAGCTCAGTGCATACTCAAGATAAGACACAACTCGACTTAATCTCTATTTGTAAAAGTGTTTCATGTACTTGCAACCTGACTTGTCACTAGCTGCGTAGTTAAGATTACATGTAGCCATTACCAAAATATATTGGCTTTAATAAACTAGTTAAATATACAGCAGCTTCCTAACCTACATTTCGCCTCCTTCGTTTGGTCAAAACTAATATTATCGACAAATACTAGTTCGTAATAAATTACACTGATATTACTTGGTTGCAATATACAAATTAATCTAAGCTGATAATAACTTTTTACAATATGCTTTTTAATCACATTCATATTCAATCTTAGTTCCTCTTAATCGACTTTCTTCTTTAGCAGCTTATGTTCATTTGGATGATGCTACAGTTAAGCCTATTTGGAATATTTCTCATTAATATACGTAACAAGGGTAGGCCTATGTGTTGATCATCGAAATAAAAAGTGAATCAAGTTACTGAATATTTAGTACGCCTGCGTGTGGCTTTAGATCGAGACTAGAATTTACTTAAAAAATCTTTACAATTGTAAAAGCATAAAAAAAGGGCTAGATTTCTGCATTTGAATGTTGCTTCAAATTCATTAAAGTCAGAAAAAGGTAATTATTTCTGTCTGGTATTAATTTTCAATGAGTTATAACTCCTACTAATTCTAAAAACAATGTTGTTTGGGAAAGTATGTGTAGATTTTACAAATGCAAGTGAAAGCAATCTCATGCTCACACGAATAAATAGATCTGTGTTAGAACTTATTTATGGAAAAGGAACAATAAAGGGCATTATCTCTTCTTGCTGTGAAATTTGTTCAGCAAGTCTCTTACATTCAAGAGTGTTTGAACCACCCCGACCTTGGTCTGGGTAAAAATTTGACGCCGACGGGTATATTTTACAAAAAATAAAAAGTACCAAGCATCATTTCAAGTAAAATAATATTCCTCTAATAGCATTGTGGATGCAGTGTGTAATTGTACTTCACCTGTATAACATTTTTTTATCTTTATTACAGGAGGAGAATGTTGTTTAAATCGAACATACACAAATGTTTTTCAGCTATTCGTCTATTTTAAATACTAGGAATTTACGAAGAATTGTTGTTTGTACATGCTATTTTTACCCTACAGGCGTAGCTGTAGTTCCTGGGAATTGCATGTAGCGTTACTGAGCTAATTTTAAAAAAAATTTAAAAAATTGCGCTCCTCCCTCGCAATCAAGAATCTAGTGTGGTCGGGGTAAAAAATTTGCGCAGAGGTGCTGCTTACATTAGATAGGAGGTTGTTGCAGCAGTAATTGAAATAAAAAAAATGTTTTAATATTTTAAAAAACGCCCATCAATATACGACTGGTGTAATCAAACCTAATGTGGTAGACATTAAACCAACTCATGAAATTCGACTTACAGTCTTTCCTGAGAGTGAATGTAAATCAACAGCGCAATAAAATTGCCTTTTTTCAGACGCTTCTCTGTTTAAAGAAAGAATCCCTTGTTTGTAATTTTTAATGCTAATCTGTAAAAAATAAATTTAATTAACATTAGTCTTATCATATTTTTGTGATAGCATACACAGAAGCACAAATTATCATTGTATTGCTAAACTTTGTGGACGGACAGATATTCAGTTATTACTAGTCTGCAATTGTCCCAACAGCACTGCTGTTAACAACCCAGTAAACACAACTCCTTCGATTCGACGTCGAAAATCTAAATATTCCCGACAGCAATTCTACGTCGAAATATGACACCCCAATCGACATATTTTCGACACACCTTCGATTCGATGTCGTATCAAATCGACGTCGTATTATGACACCTAAATCTACCCACCTTCGATTCTTCATCGAAAATACCATTTTTTCTACACAAAATCGACGAAGAAATAAGACATTTAAATCTAAACATTTTGACATACATAATATATATATATATATATATAATTGTAGATGCCCTTTGCCCGAGTTTCTAAATGCCTTCTAGTCTCGCCAATGTATGAANACCTTCGATTCGATGTCGTATCAAATCGACGTCGTATTATGACACCTAAATCTACCCACCTTCGATTCTTCATCGAAAATACCATTTTTTCTACACAAAATCGACGAAGAAATAAGACATTTAAATCTAAACATTTTGACATACATAATATATATATATATATATATATATATATATACCGGTATATATGGAAGAATACATTAAAAATCATTACATTATTTAAATAGACAGAATTAAATGTTTAGCAATAATAGGTAAGTTAGGTATAGGGCATTGTGCAAATTGAACATTAAAGACTAAGAACTAACCAATAAATATCACTTTCACACCGCTATATAACATCAAAAAAATCTTCATGACAGGACTTTAGCAATCATGTAGAATTGGTACTTCACATAAAAATTTCATTAAACTAATTTAGAAATACAAAATTGACTAACCTCGTAATGTTTATCCTGAATAGTACAATTGTTCACAAACACTTCATTAAGAACGGGAAATAGCAATTAAAACTTCCACAAACAGACAAATTCCATTATCTAAACAAATTAACTAATGCTTGAAAATAAGAAATAATTCTCTAAAATTAAGTAAATCGAAAGTTGCACAATGCCCCAAATATATTTATATTTACATATAATGAACAAAAGAAAATTAAAAGATGTCATCATCAGAGGACAAGGCGCGTCGTTTCTTTTGAGAAATTCCAGCATCCTTCAAGAAGCGTCTAGCGGCATCTTGAACTTCTGAATCTAGTGCTGAAGCTGTTTCTTTATTTAATCGCACGGCCTCTAAAAATGTATATAATTAAGATATTTCGTAACGAATTATATGAAATGTAGTACCGGGTATACTACCTTATATTCATTAATTTTATTGCATAAATACATAATAAGCATGCTTATACTCTTTAAAACAGAGAATAACTTGCTCTTTAAAAAGGAAATTTTTCCATTTGCACCGGAAATGTTAATTTTGGAGGAGAGCTCACGAGATAAGGCGAAACGCAGCATTGCATTAATTGAAGGTCGCAGAGAAGCTTTGCCCTTCAAAGATAGAATTCGTGCCTAAAATAAATGAAATTTAAGTTTTTTATTTTATTCATACAAATTTCGATTCATCACTTTTGTCACAACAAAAGTTATTAAATTCAACTTCTGTCTTCATCGGGAACACTTGGTCCAAGTCCGTCAAGCCTTCATCATTTGATAAATTTGCGGAAACCGTGATCAGTATTTTCGTGATATCCCCACGCATCCTCGCTAGTTCTCGGTACACTCCATTTAAATGCGCTAAACAAAACTGCAAGATACAATCATATATAAAATCTTTATAAGATCAATTGCATGCACTGGTTGAAGGAGTAGGAGCTGATATATGGGGGTGATACTTCCTATGTAAGTGACTGGCGTTACAACAGATTGAAACGTTTTTGAAATATAACTGCTTGGATTTCTAAAATAAAAAATCAAAAATATCAATAATGAAAAATATAATGTAAATCATGCATATTTAAGTAATCTAACATTATTGTAATTATTATGTTGATGAGCTTATGAATTATTAATTATGTATAGTTATTACAGTGATTGGATGAATATTTTCATTTTCCCCTACGTCGCTATTCGACGGCTTTTTAGTAAATGATCCATCCATATTACTTGTATATTGGGAATCGATCGATTTTTGTCGGGCTTCTGTAAGGCTTTCTAAAAGTATATGACAATTTCAAATTGTATGAATCTAAAGAAAAGGAAACATTGGCCAAATAATCATTCATTTATAGCATCAAATCAAATAGTTACAATTATTGTTATAAACAAACCCGCAGTTCCAATTATGCAAATGGGAATCATTTCCTAATTATCCGGTGGTTCTTCCAGACTTCTCCTTTTTTCGCAATTGTTAGGAGGCCAATAGTAGGATTTTCTGTTAGAACTGGAACAAAATCTGAACAACCTTCGTCTTTAAAATCGACTATCTATTACAAAATATTAGATGTTTAACAAAGAAGTAAAAATTTATTTATATTATAAAAATTATTTTATATTCAATGAAGAAAAAAATTTTATATAAACTGCATTTACTACAAATGTGTCATTAATGTATGGAAAGTATACTAATTTACATTTTACATCATCTTCATTGTAGTACATTGAATTTGAGGACATTTTGCATACAACTACACCAATTTCTGAACTTTCCAATCGGAAGGTATATAGAGAAGAAATTCTCTCCATAATAAGCAGAGTTGGAGAATCAGTTTTGTGAAGCACGCAAATTTTATTATCCTTCAACAACACACATCTATTTCGACGGTTAAAATTGATTTTTTTATGCGTGTTGTGGGACATAGACGTTTGGGTGGAATTGAAACCAAGAAATTGATCAGTTTCCTTAATCCTGTTAGAGATTTGTTGCAAAGGACATCGCGACCCTCTAATTCTTTTTTTTATTCTTTGCAAAAAGTTTTCATATTTGAAACATGAAAATAAATCTAAGTGGCCATACTTCTGTACAAACTGTGTCAGATGCAGCAATGTATGAACAGCATATGACAGCGACTCAGGACCATAAAGCACAGAATGACCTTCTACATAATGTTCTAGTAATTCTTGCGCCAAAGAAGCATTTTCAATGCACAGATTGGGAGAACAAAGAAGGCGTATAGCAACAGATAACAAGTTGAAATGTTTTACATAATCCTGTGGAAAGTCTTTAACCAACGAAAGAACCACTGGACCAACATATAACAAAAACAGACGATATTCTGTTGCTTTCCACATTTTAACGTCGGTTAGTGATCGCAGCTTTCGATTGAACTCTAAAATAAATAATTTAGTCTGAAATATTCTGCCATGAACGTGCACCTAAGCGGAAGAATTTTACAATTTTAATGAAAACTAAGAATACAAAAATTGCAGAAGCTATAATAATTAATGAAACCAAGGAGAATTTAATTAACAAACAATTACTAAGTCAACAACTGCATGTCAGCATGTAAAATTATCTGTGTATTGAATTTTACATAAAATTTAACAC
>CABFPE010000209.1:582588-593112 GCA_900660155.1 Hofstenia miamia | reverse complement strand
TAACGATTTTCATTATGAATGACAAGCAGTACAACTGCCCTAGCTGTACTCCTAACATAGTTAAAGGGACATGCCAGACAATTTGTCTAACATTTGGGTGCCCTTTAACAACACAGTTGAAGAATTAGAAACACATATTTTAATAAAAGAATGAGTCTAAGAAAATAAAAGTAAAACAAATTTACTGAGAATAACTGAAGAGAAATAAATTAACAATACTCAGATATATATACAAAAGTTAACTGTTATCAGAAAACAAATCATACCATAGAGAATATAGGCAAACAGCTATCAGGTACAAAATTGGTTTCTGCTACAATTTTACCACAATTCAAAATTAGCAGAAATTTAAACTAAAATATAAATAGCACCATTTCATTTCGCCAAATTACAATTGAAATAAATTCGTAAAATTAATATTGAAATTGCATATATATATATATATATATATATATATATACATTGAACAACAAAATGTTACAAATNAATTTTCCTGGCGTGGAATCAAATTTCACCTGATATGATCCAACATTCTGTGAAAAAAAATTATTGCTAATTCAAGAAACCACAACTGTAACTTAAATAGAAATTATTTTTTAGCGAAGTTTTACTCCCTAAACATTGATGTGTTTTCTCCTTATATTGAGGAATGGTTTTATTGGATGGACGACCATGTAATTGTGGATATGGTGAATAATTTTGACAATGATAATCATGAAGTAGATTCAGGCAATAAGTATAAAATTGATTTAGTTTCAGAAGTACACGAATGTCCTGTTTCAAAGCTGATGCCTTGGGTATGTTTGACAAATGTCCGATATGGCTGCAGTGTAATCTAGAGACTTTTTTGAGCAATGCAGTGACTCTTGTTAAAATGATTGAAATGGCAGCTTTTAAGTGAGAAGTAGCATGTGTTCAATCAACTATAGATAAATTATTTAATAGGAAATAGGGTTGTATAGAAGAGTAATATTTGGAAGCNTGAAGGCTTTGCCCCTGAATAAATTTTGAATTATGGGAGACTGGCCTGTACTATAAAATTTTGCTAGTGTGAGCCTTATCTGTGATGCATGGTAAAGCTTCAGCTGAGAAAAATGCAAAACATATCAGTGCAATGTGTGAATTTAACATGTTAAATTAATTTATCCCTGATCTTCATCAGCAAGAGCAAAATCCATGATATTTTTGTGAAATAAAGAAAAAAATTTCTGTGATCTTGGAAAATCAGAAAAACTGATGGGTTGCTACTAGCATTTTTAGTCGCTGGTTTCAAAATCTCTTCACCCAAGACCTACTGTAATCACGGCCTTGCAATTTGCAGTAAAAATTACAAAAATGAAGCCCTTATTTGTTTTTTGTTGCAATGCAAAAAATAGCTGTAGCTCAACAAATTTGAAGGGAATTTTTTGGCATTCTTTGTAATGGATAGTTGGACAAAATTTTACATTAACTCCCTACTTGCAAGAGTATTTATTGCTACTTTTCTTTTTTGTACTGCAAATGGCCAGACTGTGACTAAATTAATGTAAAATTTGCTTCATCCCATATGTCAAGAAAACCCTAGTTGAGCAAGTTTTCAAACCTCAAGGCACACTATGCCATGATAACTGCTAGTTTCCTTCACCCAAACACCATGTTGCTAATTCAAACAATGGAACAAGGTGTGCTAGAATGCACGAAATGACTATATAGGAAATAATTGTTGTGTAATTTAATTTCCAAAAAAACTGTTCCATGGCATATTTCCTAAAGTCAATCCAAATCAAGAGAATTTTCCTGGCGTGGAATCAAATTTCACCTGATATGATCCAACATTCTGTGAAAAAAAATTATTGCTAATTCAAGAAACCACAACTGTAACTTAAATAGAAATTATTTTTTAGCGAAGTTTTACTCCCTAAACATTGATGTGTTTTCTCCTTATATTGAGGAATGGTTTTATTGGATGGACGACCATGTAATTGTGGATATGGTGAATAATTTTGACAATGATAATCATGAAGTAGATTCAGGCAATAAGTATAAAATTGATTTAGTTTCAGAAGTACACGAATGTCCTGTTTCAAAGCTGATGCCTTGGGTATGTTTGACAAATGTCCGATATGGCTGCAGTGTAATCTAGAGACTTTTTTGAGCAATGCAGTGACTCTTGTTAAAATGATTGAAATGGCAGCTTTTAAGTGAGAAGTAGCATGTGTTCAATCAACTATAGATAAATTATTTAATAGGAAATAGGGTTGTATAGAAGAGTAATATTTGGAAGCAATATATGGTGTATTCATGCATTGCTTAATACTATTTTGGCACACCTCAATATTTTCTTTTCATATACAGCAAATATACTATTGATTTTTCAAAGTTATGCCGATACCGAGGTGTTTTGACTGATTCTGAACTGAACTGATTTCAAAATGTTTGTACCACCAGTGTCTAGATCAAGGCATGCGATGTACAGACAAATAGAATCCCTCACCTCTGGAAATTCAGTTTCTGCAACTTAGCCGACTTGCATTTGAGGTAATGGTGTTCACAACCTAAGAATCCGAGTCTGAGTACCTATTCTTCAGTGCAGAAGACATTGTTATTGAAAATTGTACCATATTGAGAAAAAAGGCTGTTGAAGCACTTGTGCTCTTGAAAAAAAACCTGACATGAGAAACTTATGCAAACTCTTAATATGTACAGTTAATTTACATATGTTGGAAATTTGAATAACATTCTAATCAGAGAATAAAGCTTTCTTAACCATTAACCTTCTGTGTTCATTTTTCTTAACTTTGAGAAAATTTCCCCGTACTTGCAAATATCAAATACTAGGTGCTGCTTAGAACTGGTCAAAATTCGGAAAAAATAAACTCGGTTGAGTCAGATCAGCGAAAATCCTAATTGAATTCAATTCTGATGTTTACAATACAACTCTAAAAAATGCTCTTAAATTTAGGAGATAATTGTCAACTCGTTTAAATTGAAAATAATTCTTAAAGGTTCATTTAGATATCTCAAAGATGATAGTTATCTTACGTTTGAGTTTACTTAGCAGATCAAACATATCTTTTTGTTTTCAGACATCTGCTTTATCTGTATATATATATATATATATATATATATAAATTTATAATGAAATAAACTCTAATGCATTACTAAAGAATGAAAAAATGAAAAAGTCTTTTGATTCAAATTTTAATATTTTACTTCTAAATTTTCAGAATCTTCTTTATCTTTGTAATCTTGAACACATCTGAAAAGTGCCTTAATACAAATGCCTCAATTTTTTACTCCCAATGCAAGTTATTTGATTTCATTGTAGAAGCCGCTGTTCCAAACTATCAACATGGACATCCATGGTAAGAACAAATTTAAATTAAACTTCATTAGTGAAATATTTCTTCAAATATTTAGCTATTGTATCCTTACAAAAACGTCTATTTTAATAATCTATTGAGACCACTGTCGCTATCATCAGAACCAACGTTGATAGTGTCAAATCATACATACAGTATTTTCCAAAAATTTAATTTACACTAAAAATTATGATTTTTTAAATAGTAAATAAAAAACATATTTAATTGCAAATTTATTCAGTTTCAAAATTCTCAATTTTTCAAACTTTTTGAAAAAAGGTATTGCTTTTAACAAAGTTGTTTTTCTCCAGAAGTATTCCCTTTATCAGTTCACTGATCAGTAAATACCTAGTGGTTAAATAAGTATTTATTATATAACCTGATTGGCATAAACAAGGCGCACGCGTCTTCTAAAAGAATGAAAAAATGAAAAAGTCTTTTGATTCAAATTTTAATATTTTACTTCTAAATGTTGAGAATATTAGGTATATTTCTAAGAAGATTTCAATGAACAACTTGCTAAATCTATATACACCTCAAATATGCTGCTTTACAGAAACATGGCTTGATTCAAATGTTTTGTCTTCAAAACTATTTCCATATGCTAGTAGCTACAATGTTGTTTCAATGTCTAATCGAATCTTTGGTCCTCATGGTGGTGTTCTGATAACGGGTAATACAATACAAGATTTCTCATACTCTCAGCTTAATACGAATTGTATATTTGAGTTTGCTTGCAATGCTGTTTATTAATTATGAAAACACTTGTACGCTTCGAATCTGTATGTACATTCCCCAAAAACACAGTATTTACAGTATTCGTCATGAAACCATCGAAGAATGCTTAAAATCGTATCAAATGAGTTTGATTTAAATTGTTCTTTAATAGGAACTAGCACCAAAAAGATATATATTATTGGTGATTCCAATTTACCATCTACTGACTGGAATACATATTCTTCAAATTGTACATAAGAAATGGAAATTTTTAGTATGTTTTTGAAATTTAATGTGATACAACTTGTAACTGTTCCAACTTATCCTTCTGGTAACATTCTTGATCTTATATTTACTAAAAACTCAAACACTGATTACATTACTGATGTTTTTAAAAGTGATTATCATAATCTCTCTCGTCATATTCTTATTTTGTTTAACTTAGATTATTTTACAGCTACGTTTGAGAATATATCTAATGAAATTAAATATTCATTCAATAATGCAGACTATTTTTCAATTAAACTTCTATGAAATGAACTTCCTTTAAAAGATTTCAACAATATAAATGATTTTTTGAATTCTTGGTATGGCAATATATATAGTTTAATAGATACTTTCATTCCACGCAAAAGAAAACGAAGATGTGAACTACCTTCATTTTATTCTTCGCATACTGTCCATATTTTAAATAATATAAATACTTGTAAGCGAAAAAAAATCAAGCACACATTACTATGTTTTGATGAAAAACTTAAGAAATTATATAATGATTTAAATGACTCAATTGCTTTGGACAAAACGGTGTTTCTATATTCGTTTAACTCAACTTCCCTAATACTATATTCAAACATTTAAGAGGATTATGTAAAAATCAAATTCCAAATATCATAGAATGGAAAGGTGAAAGAAGTTTTGACAGCTTCTCAATGGCAAATATGTATAATGCATATTTTTCTACGGTGCTTGTAAAGAACACAGAAACATTCGAAGAAAATGAAAAAGATTACATAAATATTATAAATTTGGATAACCTGTGTCTACTTCGTTCCAAAATTCTAAAGATTATAGATTTACAGAACTCAACATCTGCACATTTATTTGATAAGATACCCTCAATTTTCATTAAAGAACTATCCTTTGAATTATTACCTTCAATTATTAAAATATTCTCCATAATAATTTCATCAGGTGTTTATCCTAGTATATGGAAAACTGTTTATGTAGTACCAATTCATAAATCAGGCAGCCTTAAGAAAGTAACTAACTATAGACCGATCAGTATCTTACCACGACTCTCTTTAATCTTTGAAAGATGCTTATATAATTTCATTTATCCATTTATAAAAAGAAAGATCAAATCATCACAACATGGTTTCATTCGATGTTCTTCCACAATTACTAATCTTCTGGACTATCTTAATAATATATACAATAATTTAGATAACAAAGTTGTTTGATATGGGATATATTTTGATATCAGAAAAGCCTTTGATACAATTCCACACAATATATTACTAATGAAAATGATAAATTTCGGATTTGATGAACGATTAATAAGATTACTTCACTCGTACCTTTCTAACAGATATCAAATTGTAAATATAAACTTCTTTCTATCACATCCTATATCTGTAACTATTGGAGTTCCTCAAGGAAGTGTCCTTGGATCTTTATTATTCTTAATATTTATTAATTATTTACCAGAATGTTGTAATTGTGATTGTTGGCTATTTGCAGATGATACAAAATTATTAACTAATAGTATCTTTCATGAAAATATTCAAAATGAAATTAATAAGGTTTTTACTTGGAGTGATGAAAATCAGATCAACTTTAATGTTAATAAATCTAAAGTAATCTGCTTTAGACAATCTTTATATATAAATAAAAGTCTTCAATTTTATATGAAAGATTCTCCAATACTATTTGCAAATAATATATTAGATCTTGGTTTGAATATATCTTACAATCTAAATTGGAATGTCCATGTGGAATTTTTTAATGAATAAATCTGTAAGAACTTTNGTACCTTTCTAACAGATATCAAATTGTAAATATAAACGGCTTTCTATCACATCCTATATCAGTAACTAGTGGAGTTCCTCAAGGAAGTGTCCTTGGACCTTTATTATTCTTAATATTTATTAATGATTTACCAGAATGTTGTAATAGTGATTGTTGGCTATTTGCAGATGATACAAAATTATTAACTACTAGTATCTTCCATGAAAATATTCAAAATGAAATTAATAAGGTTATTACTTGGAGTGATGTAAATATGATCAACTTTAATGTTAATAAATCTAAAGTAATCTGCTTTAGACAATCTTTATATATAAATAAAAGTCTTCAATTTTATATGAAAGATTCTCCAATACTATTTGCAAATAATATATTAGATCTTGGTTTGAATATATCTTACAATCTAAATTGGAATGTCCATGTGGAATTTTTTAATGAATAAATCTGTAAGAACTTTATTTTATATTAAAAGAAATGTTCCTTGGTCGACACCATCTTGTATTAAGATTAACTTATTTAAAAGTTGCATTTTACCAATAATATCTTGTGCATCTCAATGTTGGTGGCCTTTACGCTGTCAATTTTAAATATTTGAAAATTTTCAAAGAAAATGCCTAAAATGGATTTTAAAAAATAAGAGAGTCATTTATCAAAACTTAGCTGATGAAAACATTTTTCCTATAACCATTCAATTTCAAGTAAATGACTTAATATTTTTCAATAAGCTCCTAAAAAATAAATATGACTTTAACATCTTTAATTATATTAGCTACAAATACAATGTCTTCAATGCCAGATTAAAATGCAAAAGACTATTTCAAATTAAAAGATCTACAAGAACACTGCAATTTTCTAATTCTTTGATACAATTATTCACCTAGGAAATTATATAATCATGAACAGTGATATTGAATTAGATCACACAAGTCATCAATTCAAAAAAAAGAAATAAGAAATTCTTTCGTCAATTTATTCAAGAAAAATTTGATCCAGAGAGAGTATGTAGCTGGTTTTTTTCGAGTAGTTGTTCTTATTGCCGAATCTCAAGATCCACATATAAGTGAAATGTAATGTACATTATTACTTATTTGCTATATTTTGTTTGGTAACCATATTTTGGTTATATATATATATATATATATATATATATATGAAATACTGAAATGATCCAACTTCCCATTTAAAGACAAATAAAAACAAAACTTAATTTTTTTTAGGTGTGTTACAAAATTTTAATAGCAAATTCAATTGATTGGAGTTAAATTGCTTCCCATTTTTAATTTTGCACTATACGTTGTACAGAAATATTTGGAGCTCTGAAATTCTTAAATAATTTATTTACTTTTGAATTTATTGATGGATTTCGTATTGTTTTTATTGATGCACTTATGTTTAAATATTTGTGAGTATTATACTAGCAATCTTTCTTTGATCTGGTAGCGAGTTACAGTTAGACGGAAAAGGCCGAGACGGGCCGCGGGCCAATTTAGACGGGTCAGCGCGAGTGGTGGGTTTAATAAGTGAACCGTTTCCAATCTTGATTTACAGAAAAGCCTGCTCATTGAGAAGAACAAGTTGATTTTAGTTCGAGCACGTCACCCCAGTCAATGATGACATAAAGTTAACGTAAGTATGCAATACAATAGCTAAGCAAATAGTGAATTACAATCCAATTGATAAGCTGTGTCTCACAGCAAACATATAATTAAAAGCTTCACTATATTGAATTTCTATTTCTATATTGAACATGCAAATAATGGCTGTAGTGTGAACTTCTAAGTATTCCCAATCCTGATTTAAACTGTTCATATAGTTGAGCATCAAAGCACTTAAATCAAAGTGGCAATATTAGGGAATAATATTCTGAACAGTTACTAAAATGTAGTGAAGAGATATGTTTAAAAGCGCTAAAAAGTACTTTGTATTCAACAAGTCAACAAAATACTGTTTCAAGTAAAAAAGTTTTAATGTCCTGGGTTCAAGAAATTCATTATAAAATCATTTTCCCCGAAACTCAACCATCTTTAATGGAAATAAAATGCTTTCAACTCCTGGACAATGAAAAACAGACATGAATTCAAACATAAAATCTCATGTAGTTTAACTTAAACTTTGCTTTATACATTTCGATAATATCTTACATATGCAGAGTACTAGCCAGAAGAGGCGCACTTGACAATACCCCCTCCCCAATCGAAGCATATTTGGATTTTGCAATTTTAAGAATTACGTGTGAACCTGGCAATTTGCTCATGCCCTTAAATTCAAAATCATTGTACATTTGTGTTCTTTTACATGCATTTAAAGAAGCTGTTATTTGTAATATATACAAATATACATGTATTTGATGAGTTCAAATCCAAGACCATCTATGATGAATTATATTTGATTAAGCTTTATAATTTAAGGAAGGCTATTTCATTTTGTTGTACTGGATATGCTATTGTACTGAACTAGAAGTGGTCTTGCTCTTTCCCAGACTGAGAAACGCTTGGCAAACTATAATAGTAATGGTCCACTTACTTTCTCGTCCTCCTCAAATAGCATGTTAACAATGAATACTGTAGTTACATGTATGTTTTATAATATTCTATTATTGAAATATGAAGTTAAACTACCAAGAACACTAAAAAATTCTAACTTTAATGCGTTTCAGATTTGCTTTGAAGACTTAAATATTAATTTCATATAACTATATTAGTGGTAATTTACTTTAGTCAATTATTAGGCCATTAACCTTGTTTGCGTAACGACGAACCTGGGCAGGACAGCGCTAAGTCGAAAATGAAAGATCCAGTAATGATCTATCTTGTGATGTGTCAGATTTTAAATATATTTATTAGTTCGAGAGTTATAGGCATTTAAAAAAATTTTGGATAAGCCATCATAGATTTTGAAAGATTCCTAGTGGAATTGGGGTTAATATAATTTGTTAAAAGTCATACATTATTTTAGTGTGTAACTGTAACCAATTTGTGCAGTTGTACTTCATTAATGTGAAGTTGAAAAATTGAAACATATTCCCATTCCTTAGTGTGCAAAAAGGCAATAAATATTTTAAACCCTTTCTGATTCTGGTCATACATACAGTAGAGGAGAGTGGAAGAATGCCGCGCAGTGCAGTTTCAGTCTGTTCTCGGTCAGTGATTAGAGTACTTATTGTTTATTGTATACCTATTTTAAAATCATTTGTGCCTTCTGAGATCTATTTTATGTTTTATATTTTTTCCGTACATGGTTTGAGTATGCTCTTCTTTCAAAATGTACAGTTGGAAAAACCCCTAAAATAAGGATCGTAGCATTCCTTGGAGAAACCTACTAACTACTTTGAAAATAGGCTGTGTGTTAATGCAAAGAAGAATCCTAGAATTTTGCATGGCTGGCCACAATTGCGCGCATTCAATAATGAAATAAAAACAAAGAGAAGCCACTCTTTCGACCACTACTATCATCAATAAATTGTTATAATTATACGCTAACAAAGAAATATGACTACACATTAAAGACATATCATCCTAAGAAATACAATATTTGTGGTACATTTGATTTCATCAAAAAACTTGAAAAAATTTGAATTTCGATGAAACTATGATGATAAGTAGTAATGTTGCATCTTTGTTTGCAATATTATATTGAATATGTCAACATCACCAATCTTAAATATTTTGCCAACAGAAGGCACTGAAATTGAAGCAAATTGATTGATCATTAAACTCTTAAAGAACAAAATTAAATTTGCATGCTGTAACACTGTTTTCACTTTCAATAATACGCAATACAAGCAAATCGATGCTTTTGCTATGGGATCACCATTGGAATGTCTCATGACGGCATTTCTCATCGATATGATTGAAAAAAAATTTCAGAATGTCAGGAGTTAAGCCATCACTTCACCATCACTATGTTAATAATTGTTTTGGTTCTTTTCTGGAAAAAAGTATTTATATTACACACAGTACAAATCACTAAAGTTTACTAATGAAGAAGGGGACAATATTGAACTAAATTTCTTAGATAGTTTATAACAAGAACAAGGGCAGTTTTATTAGATCATGGAATTAAAAACCAACCAACACAAATTTATATATATATATATATATATATATATATATCATCTAACTCATACGGTCACTTAACCCTCAAATGACTATAAAGAAAATTTAACTGGTTATTTATACTGCAAAAAACTTTTCCAATTTTCACATTTTTAGTACAATTTTTAAAACTATAAATAAAAATTATAATTTTTCTATGAGCTTGCTTAAATTCATTATATTATTTAATTGCCAAGAAGTTTGAGAATTGAATCTGGAATCCAATGGAACCCAATTGTCATTTGAGGCTAAAATACAAATTTTAAGCAAATCTAGACATTCTTTACTTCAAATAGTCTATATAACCTGCTAACCTTCACAACATACCAAGAAGTAAATATATATAT
>CABFPE010000209.1:567185-582496 GCA_900660155.1 Hofstenia miamia | reverse complement strand
TATATATATATATATATATATATATATTTGATCGGGAATAGATGTAGAAGGAATAGAAAGATGAACAAGAGAATTCTTGAAGTAAAGCAAAAATAACTTTAATTTGGGATTAGAGTGAAAAGGCACCACAGATTAAAAACTCACTTCTAACATGCAAAATTTGTAATTCAAATTCCAAGTCATTAGTTGATAGATGGCGAGATTAAGATATCGGAGATTCAAAAAATTTGAGATTATGCGCAACACTGAGCAGTCTCCAACAGTTCCATTCTAATTTTAGTGTGCGACTTTGATTTTCGTTGTTATGTCCACGCCAATATATATCTTGAAAAGATAGCTTCGAACTATCAACAAAACCAAGAATATCATTAACAGATGGGGTATCATAAAAAAACTTAGTATTGGCAAAAAACTCTTGGATCATTCCGGAATATCTCTAATTTGCATTGACAATCGATACGATTCTGAGAACCTTGAATTCAAATATTTAATGAATTAGAAGTACGCAAGGCCATACTTTGCTGAATAAATTTTCACTAAATTTAGAAATTGATGGGTTGATTTGTTCGAACTTACTGTCAATATGAGCGGTTCTAATTGATGTATCATACATTTTAGCAGACTTATAAAATGAATCTTTGTTTGCAGAATGGACACATTCATTGCAGAATGTTAGTACATTTCCAGAGTACTTAGAGAGAATTTTAATACCAATTTCATCAAGGCCAGAAAAAATTGAATTTAAGTGATAAGAAGCATTGCAAATGAGCATTCATATCTTCTGTCCTTCTTGCTAAAGTTTTTCTTTCATGTTGAGCAGCTAGATACATTTTCAATCATCAATATATAGTGTTAATAACAGCTTCAATTAAAGAATATTCTATTTATTTGAATTCTTGATTAAGAAAGCTGTGGCAGAAAATTTACAATCTTACAAATCCGTGTGAAGTTTAAGAACTGCATCTCATTGTACATTTACTTTTTAATACAATATACACTAGTACATCAATTTTACTAACGAATTTATTTGTAAAACGAAAATTGCGAAGAAATCAATAGTGAGTTTATTAGCTGTGGTTTGGTAAACACTACATATAATACCTTGAATGAAAGGCTAAGCTGAATTATCTTGATCACTAATAATAACTAAGACAAATAATCTGAGAGATTTACATCTTTATATGGAAAGATGCTATTCGATGGCATTGCGGTCAATACTAAGGTCTCCTTCATCCAATTCAGCAGAAATTATCAATAATTACACCACTGAAGCCTACTGTTGAACTAAAAGTTTGGATCCACGAAATGTCCACGGGATCCATGGATCGCATCTTCCGATGCTGCTCCATGGCAAATGTGTTAAAAGTAACTGTGTTCATACTAGTCTTTTTTGTATCACATGGCACTTGATCCGAATCAAGGTGAACACCTGCGGTTGATGTAGATCAAAATCAAAACCAGTAGTTGTATCCATGAATCAGCAACAAATCTGAAATAAAAAATATGTATTTAATCATGTAAACCTGGAACATTCGATTCGAGCATAATTATTCAGGTTAAAATAAATTTAATGGAGGTATATTGTCATAGAATAGTTTATCGATGCAAGCAGTCAAAGTCTTATTCAAAAGGCAGTATGTTTATATCAAAAATTTGCCATTTTCAGAATCAAGCATTCCTTATAACATTAATAATTGAAATGCTTAAGGCATGTTTGAAGCAATTTGTTAGTACATTTAAAACAACATACACTTTTTCTATCTCCAAAGCGCCATTTTTAAGAAAAGTCATTATTTAAGAATTTAAAGAGAATCAAAGGTAAACATCCAACATTAAATTGATAATCAGACCTATAACTCAACGCATTGTTAAAAAAACCCAGGCCATAAAGGTATTTTTCAAAAGAGAAAAGCATTAATAAACGTAAAGAAAACGTTTTTTAAAGTCACTCCAGTTGCTTTCATTCAACTATACTTTTATTAGTGAAACTGTGCTTTCGTCTACTTGCTAGATATTCCTGACACATGCACTGTCGCCAAAGTGTGAGTTGAGGAGATAACACCAACAAAACTTACAATTTACACAGTACAGGGAATAAACAATTCTTAGAATGCGAAATTACAAAATGTGTTGGGAAGACAACAAAAATGCGCATTTTGTCTTAATGGTATTAACTCATCACTTGCTCTACAGTGCCAAACAAAGTTAGTGTTTTTTATAAATGCAGCAGATGTATAATTGAAATGAGCATATTTATACACAAGTTATTTCCAGCTGCTTTTCCAAACATGAAATGAAGACCAACATTAAATCAATATATTCTGTAAGTCTTCAAGTAGCTGTTTCTTCTCCCATGCCTGGACAGTTATGAGCAATATGGAGAAATTAATTCCATTAAATAACAGGTATATTTTTTAATATACATGAATCTGAGATGGGTCGCACAGGGTAAAAAGCATTTCCGAAAAATTAATTGAGCAGTCACTCATCAATTACCAAGCTGACCAATCAATTAACTGTATTTGACTCCCGTGATCAATCAATCATTATTATTATTAATTGCAAATTTTTACTAAGATAATGACATAAGCCTGAGTTTTGCTTTAATATAATGAAGCGTTAATAGCCGAGGATTTAAACATTAAATTTCTATACCAACGTGCTAAGAGCATATTAATACCATCAGCAAAGTGTTAAATTTATAATTTACAATATTCAAACTAGTGTTCCAACTTCCACAACAACAGTGATAGCTATATTTTAACATCATTTGTCTCAATTTAAAAAAAACAATAATATTTTTCCATCAATTAATTAATTGAGGATAACTTTGCAATCAATAATTATGTCACTTAATTGGCACTGAACACAAATGCAAAGTGAATTCCATATAATGTGTTAGAAAATGTAACTTTCATTTTAAGTTTTTCCAATTTTATACGTTAATTGAATCCAGATCAAGAATTGCACTCTAGGGAATCTTCAATTTTAGCCTCCTCAGTACTAAGTTGCTTTACCTAGTTACTGGAAATTTAACACAATTTATCCTATCATTGCTAAAATGACTGGAGAAAAATTTGATTAGATTGATTAGATTTCACCATACACA
Organism: Hofstenia miamia; assembly: GCA_900660155.1. Taxonomy (NCBI): domain Eukaryota; kingdom Metazoa; phylum Xenacoelomorpha; order Acoela; family Hofsteniidae; genus Hofstenia; species Hofstenia miamia. Next base: position 579,387 of record CABFPE010000209.1, on the reverse strand, counting down.
AAAAAAGTAGAATTGAAGGGCTTTGACTCTGTAGGCCATTGTTCTTGATTAACAAGACAATTGAAGAAATTTATCTTTTGGTTTTATTCCTTGTGTCATGTCCTTTTTAGAAAATATATCATTTCATATCAAGATGGGGTCTCATATGAATATCTTGCATGAATTTAATGCTTATGTGTTTTTTAAACTGTCAAAACAATTAAAAATTACCTTGATGCAGTAAGTATATTACTCGAATGTGCTCGGATGTGCAGAGGAGGAAGCATATTGCTTTCGTGTTATATGCTTTCATTAGTTTCTTTAAGAATTTTATAAATGTAAACGAGTGGGAAAGACTTTAAAAAGTTAAATAGATAAGCTAATTACAGGTTTTAAAATAATAATATGATCTGAACACTCTAAATTGAAATTATAGGATATACTTAATTTAGCAGGAAACGTATACATTATTAATTGTAATAGTTTTGAAAATTGGCATGCAGCTGTGAGCCATAATTGACCAAAATTGTGTCAATTTATACTGGAGTGGCATAGGGCAATAGACAATTTTGCTGTGCAGATAAGTTATTTCTGTACCCACACCTGCCCGTAAGTGATTCATGGGTATCTGTACCCGAGAAAAACGGCATTACCCTTAAAAGTCTTTCTCGCCCGAATACCCATAGGCTGAATTTCAAAAATTACGTATTTATAACTCTAAATTGAAATAGTGCTGTGCAGGGTAAGCCAATTTTACTAATGTTTACTCACTTCTTATTAAAGCTCATATCTGTATTCATTCAATAGGTGCCAACCGGTGTTTAGTATGGCCGATGGTGATCTGTACACAATTGTTATCGGGTGTGGGTAAGCTTAATTTTATTACATATTATGTGCATTTTATATATGATATTTTCTCAACATAAATATTAATATATTTTGAAAAAATTGCCATTTAATAAACTTGAACTGTTTTCGAAATTTCAGTGAAAATTCTTAAATTATTTAATAGTAGCAAATTGATAACTCTGTAAGTGGAAATAATTTCGAAAATAAGTGTAAGTATTCCTCAATGCATATTTGCTTGAAAACGAATTTAAGTTAGCATTAATTTCTGTATACAGGTATTACACATCCGGAATTTGAATATAAGAATATCGTGCATTAACATTGAATATTTAGATTTTCAAAATTACTATAAATTCTATATAGTAAGTAATCAATTTTAAAATTTCAGATACTATATTAAAAACAATCGTACATTCAAGCCCGTGGGTTGCATTTGCAAGTTCGAGGGGGGTATGGCCCTGCAAAATTCAAAAAATTAATCATTGAGTTTTTTAATAGAATGTCATTCGTATTTGATATATTTTAACTTTATTACAGAATATTAGAATTAATATTATGGAGTTTTGTATCCAGATTGGAGCTAAGTGACCCAACAGAAAGGGCCATGCCCCCTGCCCCCCCCTTAGCCAATGCCCTTTGTACATTACATACAGACGGTTTAAAACAACTTAGATTATATTTACAATCTGCACTAAATTTTCTTTGGGTTTCTATTACTCTGGGTACTTGAAAAAATTAATCTTGATGCTCAATATCAGTCATATAACTTGGTCTTCTGAGGATTAGAACAAATACATTAAAATCGAAGGCCGGAAATCATATCTGTGAATTATGTATAGCAGCTCACAATCCAAAAATAATTTATGGCAGACCTGGAAAAGAGTCAAGTTTTTGGATTGGACCCAACTCTCCTCCAGACCCATCTTCCTAAATTTGACCAGATTTGGTCATTTGGCCATAGAAGGGATTACTTATTTCAAAATATTTGATATGCCTAGTGTAATATCCATATTCTGGTCACTTAAATGGTTTAGGAATTGGGCTCGACTGAGCTTTGATGCCTTTGTAATTGAAAGATCTCGACAGCGTAACATCCTCATCTGTTCTTACTGTGTTGTCCATAGTCAATTTGAAGCTTACGGCCTTCGAGATTATTTCTCCGATTCGTCTCGTGGGTCACACTTAAACTCGAATCGTTCTCGTAATGGTCTCGGCAATCCTCGCAAGAAGTATGAAAATAAATCGTGCTTCGAATATTCTGTTGGTAATCAGCTCACCTGGTAGAGTCTCTCGACTTGGGTTATGTACCGGTTGAGATGTTCTCATGTCTATTAAACTTCCTTTCTCCTTGGAGTATCGAATATTGGTGGCGAACGTGCGGTGCAGAGTTTCCATTCCTCTGGACGAGGACGTCGCAATAGTATTTCTATATCAGGACGCGGAACTAAAGAAGTGTGTAAAATGTTTTAAAGGCTGATATGTTCGAATTAATTTACTGACATAATGGTAACAGCACTACAAAATTAAGTTCATAAGACAAAAAAATGCATGCAAAATCTAAAACATTTCAAATAAATATTAAGAAATGTTTTGTAGTGACAAAAGTTTTTGCATTTTATTGTTTCTTTGGAATTCCTTTAAGAAATGTGTTATAGTTATAAGCCTTCATTCGTTCTTTTCAAAACCCTTTAAGGGTTCAATGTTTCCATAAAACATATACATGTTATAAAAGCAATCAATGCAGCATTATTGAACAACCCAATGAATGACCCGATTTAAATAAAATAACTTCCACTGGAAGCCAACAAAAGTTGGCTCGTTGCCAGCCCTGATTAATATTGTTAGAACAAAAATGCCTTTTACTACACTGAATTTATCCTTTAGAAAATTATATAAAAATTTATTTTTACTGATTCTCTAAATAATCGAAGTACAACTTCATAAAATATGTAATATTAGTTTATCTAAAATGAGTTTCGCAAAATTTTGAAATAAAATTTATTGCTTTAACGTTCTAGAAACCTGGAAAGGTCATCTTTGAAAAAAAATGACTTTGGCGATCAAAACTGTTGTTACAAATTGTTTGATGCTTGTTGCTCTTTGTAGCTCTCTGATGGTTTTGTTTTTTGAAGGAATTTATCAATCAATTATTGGCCCAATTTACCCACTTAGAGCAATAAAGAAGCATAACACTTCACAAGCTATTGTAGGCGTGAATTTGGGAATGTTTACTTTTGGTCAAATGGCTGTTGCAATAATGTTACTTATTTTCGACATCACCAAATACATCAGAATAGTCTTTATTTCTGCAGGCACTGTTTCTGCATTGGCTATTGCAGCTTTTGGGTAAGCATTTTTCCTAATCTATGTATTGCATTTATTTTTTTCATTAAACAAAATTGCTTCCCACAACCACAAAAAACTCTAAAAGGGCTGAGAACTCATTGAACTATATTATTGCCATTTCACAGAACATTGAGCCAAATTTAGGAATAATTTTTTTCAGAAAACCGCGTCACTTGCTTAAGCCTAATATATGGGTTAACTGGCATATATGCTTCCACACAAAATATCGACTCTTGAAGGAAGTGGAGGACAGGTGTTAAGCTTTGTAATTATCCTGACTTTTGTCCTAGCACTTTTCTCTCCCGCTTCTTCTTTTGAAATAACGCTCTTTCAGCATCCAATGACGCAAAAACCTTCAGAGCTAAGAAAGGAATATCTGTAGTATTATGTGTCCTTAGAATACCAGGCCAAACTATAATTTCATAGGCTATTGTTCGTATTTGTGTTCTATAAAAAATATTACGCTCATTAAGCCTTGGTCATTTTATAGTAAACATTTTATTTGACCAGCTACATGACTCTACCCGATAAAAGAAAGATTGTTGGTATAATGCGCATTCACACTAAATATTGATCCGCTTGCCAACCTGGATTTGAGTGTGATAGGCAAACTTCATAGAAGAAGGAAAAATTTATGTATGTAAATGCGTAAATGTTATATTCTCTCAATGTGATTTTTTCCATTACTTATGTATATGTTTTCTGTTTTATCCTAGTTAAGCAACTTTTCGTCATTTTTCTAATAGCAGTTTTTGTTAAAACCTTCTCAGTCGCTTGAACTCAAATCAAATCAGATGCAAATACATGCGTGCGCATCGTTAAATCCATTTTTGTTGGTGTACTGCAAACGAACTCATTTGATGAATTCTCCGAATTTGTGAATATCTCAATCAATAGAATCTTGATAATCAGATTAATTTTCAAAATTAACAATATTCTATTTGTTTCTGAGGATTATTTTTGAACATTCCAACATTATATACAAACAGAAATATCACCCAATTTCCTTTTTTTCTTTAGATATGACTAATCCTTGCAATAGATCAGGACTTTGGTTTGGGTGATCTTGACAAATATTCAGCTTTCTGAAACTAATTTTTACACGAAATATTTATCACTAAGAAATAGTTCTGTCGCACGCTGGCGTACGTAAATTGATTTCCCATGCTATCTTAATACATGGCATAAAAATATGTTTAGCAATTGCTCTAAATTGGCCGTCACGAAATCTTGTAGTACTGCCTTTCCTCAAAGGAAATGTTTGTTAGTTTTGAGGCAATTTACATTTTATTCTCCCATAGATTTTCTTGAGAATGCATGGAATATATAGGCGAATAAAATGCAAATTTCCCCAAAATCTAACAAACAATTCCTATGAAGAAAGGCAGCAATTCAATGCGTACGCCTGCATTACAGCTTTTATTGGTTAGGACCTTTCTAAATAAATCAAATGTGTTTGTAAAGCTAATTCTTAATTTAATGCACAACATAGCTCAAAAATGAAGGGTTTGCAATAATGAATTGACATTGCAATATATTGGAATAATTTAAAAATTTAATAACAAATACTAAAAAACAAATTTTAGATATTGTTGCACCAGACTTGTTAACAGCAGAGTTTGAGCACTGCATCGGGCATAAAAGGAGCCCACAACTAGCCTTATTTAAGCACGTCTAATTTATTGTTCCGCCTTTCGATTTTGATGTAAAACACCATCTTAATGTACGCTAGTAATCTGATTTTACAAATATTCATATTTTCTCACTCAATATATGCTTTTTGTGTTCCTTGTAGAATTTATTAAATGTTTATTAAATGACAAAAGAAACTATGCAATATCAATCAGTGATTCTGCATCATTTAAACGGTGCAACTATCATAGAAAGGAAATTAATAAAACGTTTTTTTGATTTTTTTATTATCGAAGGTAAAGGCAATGCTAACTTAATACTGAATGCTTCCATTAATTTTGAAGATTCAAAAAGAAAATTCAATTTCCCCAATTTAAAATTTTTTGACCAAAACAATATCTTGTAAGATACTTCCAACTAATTCAATTTCTATATAATTTTTCTTTAAAATTTGAAAAGAGATTTTAAATAGTTGACCCATCAATGAATAAAGTGAAGAGGCAACACCCGATTTTAGTCAATATGCTCCTCCATAAGGAATTTTTAGCTGTCTACATAAAAACTCTTTTATCCTTTTATCAATTAGTTACATAAAACTAAACTTCAATAAAATATTATATTCACAATTCTGTGCTTAGGCTTGCTGATTCAATTGAAAACTTTTTCATTTACGAAGTAACTTGTATTTTGAATCGCTTTATCACTGGTGTAACTGCAGGTATGCTATGGGGAGTGATTTTCGCAATTGTGACTACCTACTTTGGAAAAATCGGAGGCAAAGTCAGCAATGTGTTTGTACCATTTTTCTTTACAGGGACGACATTGGGCCCGCAAATAGCACTTTTTTTTTACTCAGAGTACCACTACTCAACACCATTTTATATTTGTGGTGCATTGGGATTACTGTTTGTCTTTACATCTTCCACGGTGTTCTTTCAAAAGGCAAACATAAAATGTGAGGTACAAATTCCTGGAAGGACGAAAATGTCTTCTTTTAAATATTTAACCGATATTGGAGTCATTGTTCTACTTCTAAATTTATTCTGTATCACTAATGTTTATGGCTTCTTTGATGGTGTTTTGGCAGAGTTGTTTACTGAAGAAATTGGGGTAAATTCTACAGAATTAAACATTATTTACATTATTATAAATGTTCCACTTTTGCCTTCTAGCTTATACTTCGGATGTTATTTATCAAATAAGGGATACAGTTTTCTTGTGGCGTTCAACTGTTTCGTTCTGAACTCTATTTTTATATTTTTCATATATCTTGGAAATTATATTTCGCTATTTAAGCAACTATATGTCGTATCATTTATGATCTTCTTTGTGTACATTGCAAGATCTTCAACTGTAGCTGTTATGTTCCCAGTTCTTACTATCTATACTCGCCAAAGATTCCCAGAGTCAAATCCAGTTATTCTAAATGTCTTTGTTGGCTCTGCATTTGTAATCATTGCCAATATAGGTACCACGTTTGGTTCTGTGTTTTTCATTGGATATCTAAAAGCAATCTATGCTATTTACACTGCCATTCTTGGAATATGTATTCTTAGTTTCTTCTGCACACTTAATTTTGTGTATTACTTCATTGTAAATTCCAAAATTTCGATTTGGCAGAAACATTTTCTGAATTTGTAATAACAATATTATTTACTAAATTTTTAACTGCTACTCTATGGATGAGATGTAAACTTCCCCATGAAATACATTTTGAAATTAATTTAGTTATTTGATATACCTGTGTTAATTATTAGAGTTGGGTAAATGTCAGGCTTGTAGTGACACAAGCCATCATAAAACAACAAAGTGATACATTTCACAACAAATACAATTTTGGTAATCTTGTCATTATTAACAAAGCATTTACATGTGCAAAATGGAAACTAAAATATCAGGTAAAGTGTGTGTATTGTATTCGAAAGATTTCAAATAAAAAATATGATGTAGCAACCACTAAATGATTCGCCATTCTTTCTTATTCCAAATCTATTTACGTAGATCAATACACCTATTTTAACATTAAATGCTTCCAATTTATGAAAATTCGTATATTCAGCACAACAATTTTTTGGGCAAAATTTCCAACATAAATATAAAGAAAGTAAAGGAACACGAACGTTTTTTCAAAAAATTCAAAACAGTGATTCAAATATGCAGTTAAATAAAAATTTCTCAATATTTTTTCAATTATTTTTATAGTGTTTTCGAAGCTAGAAATATGAAGTGAATGGGATCACACAAGTCTCATTTAGAAAAACTATGATATATTAGAAACATAGTCAAGAATTTCTATTAATATTTTATCATGTATATGTAAATGAATGCAGTTATTAAGCATTAAAATATAAATCAGTATCTTTCTCCTTGCTACCTTTACGAAAATTTTTTATTTCACCTAAATGAACGCAGCGCAATACTAATATAACACAGGTGTAAAGCACATAACATTTCAAAACTCAAATGTAACTAGGCCTTGGTCTTCAGGCCATAGATTGAAGTGAACCGGGCAGAGATATTGAAAAAAGACCAATATTTCAAAACAACTGCCTACTACGCAATAACAGTGAGCGGAAAAGTACATTTTCATTGGTATTATATATATATATTCTACAATTTTTTTCAATTTCATAAGTGGGTTATATTTTAAGTTTCTAACACATTTAAATTTGATCTAGGTATTGAAATTGTTGTTTTTCATTAAACGAGACAAAAATGGGTCGAAGCGGCATTCATTTAAATGGGCTCTGCGGGGTGATTTAGTCAGTAACTAAAGTTTCTAGGGCGGAACGGTCGTAGGCCTAAATTTAACATTCATGTCCATCTCTAAACCTAAGCTTTGCAGGGCAACAAAGAATATACCCGATTACTGTTAAAGAGGGCGCATCCAGACCCAAGGCAGTTAAAGTTTCAATATTATGTCTACCAATGTTAACTAATGCATCAATAACTCTGAAAGTACTTTACGAACGAAACTTGTAAGACAAAAAACGCGTTTGCGAGACTTAGCAGCAGCGTTATACGCACTTAGAAAGTATTCACTGTAATTTATTCAGCTTGTTTAAAGACATGGCAGCAATCTGTAGGCACTATTGCAAGTTTTAAATGTGGTCTTAAAAACGAACAGATCCGAAATGAATGTAATTCTGGTAACTAGATTTCAACTATTAGAAGTAATAAATTTTGATTTACAGGTATACATGACTTGATTAATAGGATCATTATTTCAAATAAAAATATTTTGCTTAAATTTATTAGTTAATATTTTATTAATATTTCTCTAATATTTCTTTACACTTAAAATAATATCGGATTTTATGCGTTTTCAATTAAATTTAAAATATATACCGTATTTGGACAATTTTGAGTTCCATTACTAATATATTTGCAATAAATGACAAAGAGTCTCCTACATGTTGATTACATACAAGAATAGAAGTAGTATAAAGCATTCAACACACAGATGCAATCATTACACGAAATATTTCTTGCTACGATAAATGTCTGTTGCGCGATGGCCTACGAAAGCTGATTTCGAATGCTATTCTACTACATGGCATAAAAAATATTTTAGCAATTGCTCTAAATTGATTCCTAGATTATTTTAATATAAAACGGAATAGCAAGCGGTTTTTTTAGAATTTTTAGTTTGTAAAAAATTGTAATATAAGCTAAACGAGTTTTCAAAATAATTTATTCATGAATATGTGGGCACTTTGAAATCAACTATTATAAAAAAAGTTATTATCGAACAGAAAATATTTTTCAAGGTTTATAATTGCACTTGATTTTAAAATTTAAAATTTTTGTTAAATCTGGCAGATTTGTATGCTCATTGTTATGACTTCTTTCAAATTTCAACTAAGTGTTTGTATTGAATATTTCTGATAGTGTTCAAAGATACACTTCAAGCCTTTTTAGGCTTATGTTAGATTTAACAGCTATATTTGAAGTTATTACCAAAATATAGTTGTTATTTACATATAATGTACTGCTATGCCATCAAAAACCTACTTTTGCTAACAATGGACCATTATTGGCATACCAATAGGCTATTGTGAAGTTCTTAACGTAAGTACCCCATGTTTAGCTTGAAGGTACCATGACATTGGCAAGGTATTTACTGTGAAGTGTCTAGGTGAAAGCCTTGTTAATTAAAATACAATAAAGCGATTTTACACATTAGTTGCTCTCTGATTGCCACAGGGTGACAGATGTTTGATGGCATTTGAAACATTAAAGCCCCTCCCATTTGATATTGATAGTCCAAGAATAACTATCGAATAGACCAACTGGGAATGAAATTTTATGCTCTTAATGGAAACCATTGACGTTCACAAAAAGCCATACAAGGTAAAGATTGGAACTCTGCCACAATGCATTGGAGAGGCAGCAAATGAAGTTCTTACAAACCAATTACATTTTTGAAAGGTTTGAATTTTTCAAGCCACCTAAATCTAACATGAAAATGGACCATTTATTAAGAACGCAAGCAAGGCACCTTAGCTTTGGACCATGCATTGATAATCTCATTAAGGCCTGGAAACGGATCAACCTTTTTGGACACTGACCAATAAGACCTATCTTCCTAAATTTGATAAAATTGCACCAAAATCAATGAGCAGTATATGTTTTTACACATAACTAACTAGCCAGTAGTAGAAAAATAATATTATATTACAATGTGGTGGTTTTCATTTTTCCAAACAGATACATGTAACGCACCTTTCTAATTTTCAATTTTGCGTTAAATCCTATACATGTAACCAACAACTAATGTTAATTCCACCCTACTTCTGAAATAGGTTTAGCAATTGCTGGTTTCTTGCCACAAGTAGGAGGTAGAAACAAGCTTCATTTGCCAGGGCCACCAACAGGACAATGGAAATCTACATCTTTCAAGAATTGGTATTGGGCTATTTGAAGAATGAATTTTCTAAGGCCCAGCACTTCTTTCTTGGTAGCTGAACTTGGTCACAGTGACAGCGATTCAAAAGCCATCCATTTATTTTGTTATGTCAACACAATCGAATATTTGTTTCAAATATCATCTCACAGCCAGCTGAGGCTTTGTTGCATGTCTAACATGTTGGAAAATGTGTGGGAGACTACAAAAGTGTCTTCTGCTAGGAATATTGCCGATTTAATTCAAACTTCAAATCCAGAAAAACAAAATATTGGATTTAAAGCATTGAAATATCTTAACCTATAGGGACTTAACGACTTCTGAATAGTTATGGATAAGGTAAGGACATGCATGTAGGCTTGTGAAACCATCAGTATGCATCAGTCATGACTGCTGAAAAGTTCCCACTATAATTCACATGAATGTAAAATTTTAAAGAATGCTGATAAATTTCACTCACCTTAGTCTTCTGGCACAACGAATAATTTGAATATTTGAGTTAATGATATACCAGTGGTGAGGCTGATGTAAGTACTATAAACGGCAATAAATAATGCTGGAATTAGCTTGTGACGATTTATTCTTGAATAACGACACAACTTTGCATGATGATTCGAAATTTTACTGCTGAAGTCGTGGGAATAATCATGAAATTGACATAAAAATCACCCACTATTTGGCAATGTTGCATATATGCAACCACAGAAAACAAGTGATTCTGCAGCTATTCATGAAATTGTTTGGATATATCAACGTCTCTTTCAACATGATTTATAAAATAAATTGTTTTGTAAACCCTTCAGTACCCATAAAAATATACAATTCCCTACCATAGAAGAAAAGGAATATAGTGATGATTTTCGTAGCAACTGCTTTTACTAAACTATCAATATTTTCTTATTACTGATAGTAAGTTTCATTTGTTGCATATATGCCACAGTGATACATAAAGGTTTAATGGCATAAAAGCAAAAATTGATAAGCTTGGTGTTCTTGCTGTTAATTTCTATTTCTTGGTTATTATGATACTCCAAGAAGCTAAAATGTAGAGGGATCAGAGAAGTGATTAAGAAATAAATCTGGATGTTTTTCATCTTTTACGTTCAGATAGGGATTGTTCTGTTTTTCATGAGTGTGGTATTGGTCTTATTATCTTTGTCAATAGAAAATGATCAAAGCTGCCACCAAAAATTATACATACTTGCTTGGAACCCAAAATGGACACTATCTTTATCAAATGTCATCCTGTATTTTTTTCTTCAAAATTAGATCCATAATTTTGATAACGTAAGTCAGTCAATCATCAAAAACTAATTGGTAAGACGATATATTCAATTGCATAAGATTGTTTTCTAACTGTGGTTGGTGATGCTAATGGGGCACAACTGAATTCCCCCTTTCCATTGCTTAATTTAGGTAACATTGCTAAACAACCAATCTTCTATATCACAGGTTCTTAGCTGTATATTGTTATTGCGTATGTAAGTGGTTGAAAATTTTGCAATATTTAGACTAGGCCTCCTCTCTGCTAAGATCTAGTTGGCTTTTACATGCCATTATATATCAAGAATTACAGCTAAATGTAGAAAACCCTCTTTACTTCAACTCACCTTGAGTTAATTAATAAGACACGAAATAGGCTGACTTCGGAATTTGAGTAAGCAGATTGGATTGTACTTTAATCTGAAGCTATTAATTAAATGACTGAGAGTATTGACTCATCTCAAATGTCTATGAAGACTTGTTAACAGTCCTCAAAATATTTTGATTATATGCTGAAAATCGAAGTCTTCTTACAGTTCCTCAAGTAATTCTACAAACCGGTTCAAGAAATGTCAATATGAAAGAAGAAAACCAAATAACTAGCAGATCGAACTCAAAAACAAAAAATCATCTAGTAAATTTATGCAAAACAATGAAAAATAACGCTTTTACTTTCATAGTAATACTTTTTTGCACTGTTGCCAAATAAGAACTTTAGTCAGAACTATAAATATTATCCTCTAATTATAATCTGGAGGCGACTTGAATTCCAATTGATTTTACCTGAAGAATATTTATGGTACAGTTTACAGCTGACCGCACTGCAAGATACTCTGTGAATTCACTCCAAAATGAAAATGTTCTCTGTTTCGTGATGGTTGGATAATCAGGCAGAACAGAGAAATGCTTCACAGATATTTAAGAGATTTTTGAAACTGAAAATTTAGTTATTGACCCGCCAACTTACCAGATTTGTAACCCATTGAAATATGTGGAAATTGACCAAAAATGATCAAAAAAATATCTCCAAAAACAAAAATTGAGCTCTTTGATTAAATTCAAACGATTTTACAAACAAAATTTGATCTAATCACTCCTAAAGTATATATATATATATATATATATATATATATAAGTAGTATATAACCGAGTCCAGGAGACCCCACTTTTTTCTGATTGGTCGAGAGGTGGAGTCCAGGAGATCCCACTTTTTTCTGATTGGTCGAG
>CABFPE010000209.1:550573-564883 GCA_900660155.1 Hofstenia miamia | reverse complement strand
TATATATATATATATATATATGGCAAGATAGATAATCGTGGCTGCATCATGTAAAATCCGTTTTACTGTTTCTTAAGTATATCCTTTGTTGAGTGACTAATGACGCCTAATTTTGTTCACTATAACTGCAAGTAGAACGTCAATTCTTCAATTATAGTTAACTACTTCGGGCCATTCGGTTTTTGGGTTATGTAATGCAGCATATAAGGTCGTTGCAGGCGTGTCGGATACGAAAATATAACTAATTTACATGTGTTCTCAGTTTTTGAATTTTTACCTTATATTTAATATTTAGCTTCCTGTGTATTTATTGTGGCAATTTTAAAAAACTTTTTGCTTTAATGACGGTTTTAAATGTATACACTTGCAGTTATTTAACAATTATTCATCGATATTTTTTGAATGATTAGTAAAATAGATGCGTTTAAGTTGGTTTGAAGCTATATATCTTACGACTAAGATGAGCCTGCGACAGAGTCTTGTAAATGAACCGGGCCGGATATAGGCCAAGGAAATTTATATAATTTGAGCCTTCCATAAAAATTCAATGAACTGAATATAGAATTTTAAATTATTTTTTGAGCGATTTTTGGATTTTCAATGTAGCATTTACTAACCTTTTATTAACTATTTTTTATAGATAGGCATTTTCAAAACATTAAATAAAGTTCTCCATTTGTAGTAGCTAATGTGTTTTGTTAGAGCCTACATTATCATACATAATTGTGGCCCGAATTTATAATCGTATAATTACCAAGAGAGCACGGCCCGGCCCGGTACGGGCGGATGACATCGGCCCACTTACAACTGTGACCTGCGAAAGAACTGAATTTATTTTGTCAATATGTTTAATGTTGTATTCCTTACACTTAACTCATTTGCTCTTAATTATGCTTCCTAAACATTTCAACCCATTGAATTTACAAAGCGAGCATTTCAGGATAGATTATAGCATGGAATGGTCTGATGCCTGCAGTGGCGTCATTGAGGAGAAGAAAGGTTCAACCTAACCTCTCCAACACTCGCAGAAAAAACGTTAGACTAGGAATGTTTAATCACTTCGCTTAGAAATGCGGAGGTGGGTGTAGATATGAATCGGGTATTTTGACGAGAATGTTCATTTTGGTGCTGTTAATATTCAACAGGATTTCATTTTCAGAGTAAATCGGACAAACTCCAATGTTGTACTGGAATTGCTCGTTCACGTTATTTGGAGAGCAATCTTCGTCTGTCTGGGTGTAGGAATTTTACATGTTTTGAAAAGTACGGGTTGGATGCCAGAACGTTATAACTATGTTGGTGCTAGTTGATTTTAGCAAAGACATGGCGTCAATTTGATGCGAGTTTTACTAATGAAAGTTCGTAATTTTGCGACACTTGGCCAGGCGCAGGTCTAGATAGTTTCGAATGGGGGCGGTTTAAACCATTTTTCCTAGATGTATAAAACGAAAATTTATTTGCAAGTTATACACAATCTAATCATATTTTGCAAAAAGTGTAATGATTTATGAGGTTCTTCACAAAAACCCTTAGGCTTATATTTTTACACAGTAAAGTTAGTCTTTCCAGGACGACTTGTATTTATGAAAAAAAACAGAAAGTTTTTGAAAAAACACTAAAAAATGGTTTTATCACAATATTAACATAAAAAATTCGCAATTTCATATTCTGTAGTAGTGCTTTTATATTGTTTTTGAAATAAGGGGCGGTGGTCCCAACCCCTATTCCTAAAACCGCGCATGCCCTTGGCTATAACTTGAAAATTAGATTTAACTCTTTGATATTCAAGGTTGTTTGGAAAGTGGTGACTTAACTACATTTGTTTGAGTCATTCCTACAACGCGATCGTTAATGAGGCGGGTTGTTTAGAAAAAATGTTAATGTTAATTCGGGACGAAATGCAATTTGTTAGGATGCCATTGTGTGTTGAATAATATGAAAACTCTTCTTTTGAAATAAGTTTATTAAATCTCATTTCAATGAACTTTATTTTTTGGCCTTTAGGAATCCGTTTGAAATAATAATCTAATTTAATGCAACAATTGAACTTCAATCATTTAAAGTTAAATTGTGTTAATTTTATTTAGAAATCTAATTCGTTAATGGATGTCTGTTATCTTTCAAACGCCAATTAGCCATGCATTCTATTCAATGTTTTGTTCAGTTTAAACAAATCTAACTTTTGTTCTTCGCAATCTTAATTTTAACTCCCAACTTTTGTTTACTTCCCATTTCCTACCGTTTCATAGGAGTTCCCATTCTTCATTCCTTTCTATCATCGGCTTAATGGCCCTGCTAAAAGTTTTCCTCCATTATTAATCAACAATTTTGATTAGTTCCAGCGACTTGTCGTCTGCCTTCAGTAATTTATCTAACATATACAATAGCATTTTCTTTGAACACCAACCTCTGACAAACTACCCGCTTTTACGGGTTGCTTTCCACTTGCAAAAGCTATGTCTGTTTTATTTATTATCGGGTTCATACATTTCAGGGGATTGTATTAGGTTATAGAATTCTCTATGGTTGATTAAAATCAAAAATCAAAGCCTATTTTTAAGCCTAAGCATCAGGATTTATGAGACCTCCCATAGTATCCCATGGAAATAAGGTTAATTTTGTTTGATGCTGCGTGTTTGAATTTTTTATGTTTTTCATACAACAGAAGCATATTGTAACAAATCTATAAAAAAATTAGGTGTTAGATGAATATGCAGGTATGTTTACAGTTACAGTATCGAATAGAAAAATGGGGCGACGGATGATTTGAACCTAGAATATGTGGGAGAAAAATCCAGTCCTAGAAGAAGCCTGCTAGGCATTCTTAGCATTTGATGCACATAACATTGTTCAACATAATCCACTGTTTTATATTAATTAATATATATATATATGAAATATTTTGAAAGTCAAAATAATGTGTAATTAAATTGTTTCGTCGAGGTGAATGGCAAACAATTACTTTGAACTGCCTATTGCTTAAGTTTTCTTGCAAAGCCTCTACGATTTGATCATTAACAAAATTGTTGGGCTTTAACGTTTCTTTTTTAACATATTCAACATTTGAATTTTCAAAATTAAATTTCCTCAATCGAATTTGTTTTATCGGCCAATCAGCAAACACTGGTTCTTTCACATTGTATACTGTAAATAATTTATCAGAAGTATCGTGAGACCAATTACTTGCTCGAAATTTATATTTGAAATTTGTTTCACTTTGTAGAGTAGGTTAATTGTTTTCAACGTTTCGAATTTGACGGAAATTTTAAAAATCCAGAAAAACACATTAAAGACTTTATAAATGTGTAAAAAGTTTTTTTTTATAGAAATCACTCACCTTTATATTATTAGTTCAGTAATCTCAAGTAAGAGCAGTCAAGGTTGATTTCTGATCATATTTAGCGACCTTTTCTAAGATCATTCAACCAATTTAAATTCATTTAAATGTTTCCAATTGTATTGTTTTCTATTTTAAGAGTACTGAGAATAATCATAAAAATCAACAAATGAGTTTTTTTCAAAAATTACATGTTTTGTGTTTAATTAAGAAAAAACCGTTTCAAACCCTTATTCAAATTCTTATTTCATTTCGCAATCAATTATAGCATTTCGAAAAATACTTACGATTTTGATCCAACTTTGTAAATAAGGGAATTGCCTAAAACGCGAGATCTAAAAAATCGTTATTGGTTTAACTACTTTTAAAATACACGTTTTTCTATCGAAAGGAATAAATGTAAGTTACATGTTTTAGCCTCTTAGATCATTATAGCTGTTTTGTATTTCAGTAGTTACTTAAATACTTTCGTTTCTTTGTTTTAGCGCTTTTTCTCAATCCAATCAGTTAACTTCCTCCTACTCCATTCCTACTTTTATTTCTTCTCAATAATATAAACAAATCGCTTTTCTTTTAGTAATCCTTATGCTTTATAATTAACTTTTTATCGGAATCTATGATCCTATTGGAATTCAAAACAAGTTAATGATGCGAATGAGTGATTTCGTTTGATAACGTTTCAGGATCCTGCTGAATAATTTAAATATACAAAGACATCAATCGAATTTGAATATATTTTGAAGATCTGAAACACTTGAAAGAAAAGGTTCGGGAACATTCCCTCAATTGTTTGAAAATGATAACCAAATTTGTCGAAACATTCCCAATAAAATGTTTTTGAATTGTATATATATATATATATATATATATATATATATATATATATATATATATGTATATATATATATATATATGTATATATGTATATATGTATATATATGTGTATATATATATGTATATATGTATATGTATATATGTATGTATATATGTATATATATATATATATATATATATCAAATCCGTAACTAGCCCAGGTAATCTGGCATGTTGTCGCTAAAATTACTTGTTCCAATTGAAAAGCTTGGAGCAAGAGTATGTTAACTCACTTTTTTTAACTCACTTTTTAGCAATTTCGAGATATTAAGCTTTAAAGTTTCCAATTTGCCATCGCTTTGGGGTAATCTTTTTTGGCATTTTTATTTTTGAATATTACAGAGGAAAAGTAAAGCTGCTAGCTGAAGAACCCCGGTGCAAAAATAGATCTATAATAGAAACCCACTACTATGTGTCTAACTCAAAATCGTAAAAAATTGAGTTAACATACGCTTGCTCCAAGCCCTTCAAATAATAACAGCAATTTGGTAATGTTAATTTAAGCTCACTGTGCCCTATATTCTGAAATTGAAATTATATTTGTGTCTACAACATGTACATTTTATGAATGGGTAAGAACCATAGAAAAATATGATTTGTCCAAATAAAACATGAATTAAAAAAGCAATATGCAACAATATCAGATCACATCACCAAGCTAATAAGCTAACTTATTATTCACTTTGGGGACATGGGGTTCATTCTCTATTTGAAAATACAGGCATTGGCGACTTGGTATGGCATCGAAAACTCAGTATTAGTGAATCTGCAGTGGTTACCATCGATACTTTTGCATGTTATTAGAGGAATGGAATAATAGAGATTATACAAATTTTAATACTAGTTGAGAGACCTATGATTAATTTAATTTCCAGGAGTTTATAAAGAAGATTTTGGATGTATCGCTTTTGCAATTATGATTTATGTATAAAATGCATGTGAAAAATCAAATTTACAACGACTTGGAAAATTTAAATGTTAACAAATTTAGATTTGGAGTCATGAATTAAATCCTACTCTAAACTCAATAAAACCTGTTTTTCTCAAATCCTTCGTCTGCATCTGAACGACTTTTACTACGTGGCAGTTTTACAATAAATTTATAAAGTTCATTCATTGTTAGTTTTAATTATTTTTCTTTTTTTCAAGACTGAACGCTTTGTAAAATGAGTTTTCTTTCACTCAAGTCAAGAAATGTTATAATTTTATTGCTCAGCTACGTGCAACATTGATTTCAGATAACCCGAAATTTGCGCTTAATTAAAACTATGCGTCTAAATGGATTTAAGGTATAGCATAAAACCTGATGAAATATATTGACAGCGCCTTTCGCAGCAAGTCTAGTAGGGCAATTCAGGTTAGGAGAAATTCTACCTCGTACATGCTACTAAAATTTTGCATCATGTTATTTAGAGATGAATTAGCTTAAACGAGATGCGCCATCTATAGATTCGTTTCGAAATTGAAAGCGTAATTACAAAGGATGTGTATAAGAGACTATTTCCAAGGTTATTGCAAGTTCTACATTTCCGTTTAATTACGATTTGGTTGTAATAACTTGATAAGATGCAGATTTAGACATTATTTTCTGGTAAGGTTAATTATGCAAAAGTGCTTTTCTATAAATTTCCACATAATCAGGAAAGTTGATAAATTATATAGGAAAGTACTATCTAATATTTGAAATATATAGTTTCAAAAAATACTTCATATTTCTTATAATGCAGCATTCCTTTAACATAAGTTGGAAATTTGTACAAAAAATGTATGAAAACATTCACGATTTTTCGCTGAAAATTTCAATTTCTTAAAAAAGTTTGAAATTCTTGCCATTCCTAGTGTTCAGATATTAAAGTGCGGCGAGTTGGAAGTTGTCGCCCGGGCGGGTTTGCGCAGGGAATTATGTAGGAAAATGAAAGAGGAGACCACTTTTTAACCAGTAGTGCCTACACATTTTGGAAAACTTTATTAGTTTGAGAGTTATGCGCGTTGTTTTTGATGAATTCAAACAATTTGAGTTCTATAAGCATGCCACAAACTGAACATTTGTACAGCTTCTCACAACTTTAGACATTGTGACTTTAATTTCCTGTATCGCAAAATGCAAATTTATTTAAGGGAAAGAATACGTCTTTAGAAAAGATTGTCGATTTCTGATTAGCAATTATGGGGAACATTTTGTGTTAGTTACTAAGATGTATTTTCAAACTACTTAATGGTAAATGTACTTCCAAAAATTAAGGCCTGAAACTTATTTATAAAGAATAAGCAATTAGAGTTCTCAGGAAGTATCGTGATTTTAGAGGTCCTCAATTATAACTTAGAGAGTGGAGTGAACTATTTGTACCCTACTAGTAATGTTTGCATTCATCGTCTATTTCGAAAATATTATGTATAGCATAGTGTTCCTCAAAGTATGAATAAAATAGTTATTTAAACAAAGCTCGAGTTTTAATGAACTTACAAATCTCGAAATGGAAATCCTTCATAGTTGACCTCGGAAGAAGATCCACATGTTAGTATTAAAAAAATACCAGTTACATTAATTTCCTATTTGTTCATCATCACTCGAATTTAGTTTATCATTCGATAAAGAACTATGTAAGTGGTGTCTACAACGTTGTTGTCCCCCATTCTCCTTTCCCCAACTACGATAGGGGTTTGCATAAATATCAAACAAATATTCATTTTATATTTTACCCAAAAAATTAGGCTATCTATGCTTGTTGAAATGTTCTAGATTCGCGTGTTATCCTTATCATTGGGCTGAGATTTTAAAACAAGACCGCTCCGAGCCTTAATTTTGTAAAAAATATATGAAAAACATTTTAGAATTCAAATAATTCAGTTGTCTTTATAAACGATTAGAAAGGTTTGTGTGAAAAATAACAAATTTAAAATGAATTTGTATAACTACATGTAATTCAATGGCTTCTGAATTTATCAGATTGAAACTGATTCGAATCGGATTCGACCATTTTTCCAACTATGTTTGTTCTATTTATGAAATTGTTCGTTATTAGACATATTTGTGGAGACACCAGAATCCGTTTAAAATAGACTATTCATTTAATTAGTTTTAATCATTCTTAAAAATAGGTTATATTGGCTAGAATGTCTCCATTGTTCATTTCTTAAAGTGCATTGCCGTGGTGTGTAATGGAAGATTACTTCCTTACGCCCATAGTCCGATATAATAGTGGTTTAATTACTGAATAAGCAATTTTAAACCGTGTAGTTATTGTTAAAACATCACATTTTTATGTGGCCTTCCAGTAAAAATGGTAGGAAAGCTTTCAGTAGAATTAAGAATAAAATTAGCATCTTCGATCATTTAGCACTAAATCTCGTACTAAATCACTGACATTATAGGTTTTGTCGAGTTGGGAATATATTGTTTTTCTTTAACTCAACTAAATTTTCAAATTTCGCGGCATTCTGTTTTAAATGCGCATG
The DNA here is from genome assembly GCA_900660155.1 of Hofstenia miamia. Taxonomy (NCBI): domain Eukaryota; kingdom Metazoa; phylum Xenacoelomorpha; order Acoela; family Hofsteniidae; genus Hofstenia; species Hofstenia miamia. Next base: position 557,217 of record CABFPE010000209.1, on the reverse strand, counting down.
AGCAAATGTGTATGATACGTACTTTGAATATAAATGTATGTATAACAATGTCCACTAACTATATTGATTTTAGAAAACTATAATTACTTCAGCAATTATTTTGTTTATTTTCAAAAGAATGTAGGCTTAAATGTCGTAGTTGGTAGGTAAACATGTAATCCAGGTATGGTTGCTCAATAACTATGACTATTATATTTAGTGCAAATTATGGTATGAAATAGATTGAGTGCTAAGTCGACTATATCAGCACACATGTCGAATTCTCCCATTATATAACTCAACTAAAGTTTCCTTGGGCTAACACTATGCAACCTGGCTTTTTTAGACTCCTTATGCCTGGTGAGTGACTATTCCCCCTATCTAACTTTGGAATGAATTATATTAAAAGAAACTGCACAAACATTCTGCGTGTCAGCATTAACAATTTAGAATATTCAGAAATATAGTTTTTTTGCTTATTTTACTTGCTTTTTTCACACTAACAAAATAGGAAGATTGTAACATTGTTGAAAAACAATAGCATATTTAAAATGACCGCAATCTCGTTTAAAAAAATTTATTTGAGAGTTGTGGCCCCGATATAATTTAGAAAAAGTTGCCAAGTCTCATTAAAAAAAAGCTTAATGGGGGAGGGGGGAGGGGAGGAAGTCCTCTCCATCCTCTGGTGGAATAGAGTTAAGGTTCTTTAGGGCTTGGTAAATGAAATAACATGGAGTTTTTTGTCTCTAAATTGGTGTAGACCAAATATTTTTATTCATGTCATTTGATTTTATTCACCTTTGAATGTTTTTTAGTCTTAGCTTCTTTCATATTTTCAAAATATTTTATATATCATTGAAAAAATGACATGATTATTAAAGGATGTAGTCCAAAAACATAGTTCTAAAACACCTTAAACGCGTTGAACTTGTTGAACTAGTGCGTTAAAAAGAAGGAATTCGGCCCTCATTTCCTCTCGAATACAATTAATTAATCCGTTATGGAAATTTTTAGCGGGCTTATGATAATTTACGAATGCATACGAATTAGTTTTTCTTTATATAATACAATAAGTGACAACATGTTTGATTATTTGGTGAACACGATAGAAAACTTATTAGGAGATACAGATATTTTACTAACTAAATTACCAAAAGGTATTTGAACAGTTGGAATATTCGCGAATAGTTCAGTCCGAATATTCGAATACTTTGTTCGCCTGATGTCCAACACTAATAACAAGCCCAAATACAAGAGTATGATTCGAAATTAACACAAACTGGGCATTGGATAATACTTTGTAAATTAATTTTTGTTAGTTTGCTTTATGCGTATATTTATAAAAACTAATGTTACTTTTTCAAGATAACGAAATGAAAGCCTTTACCATCGTATACTTATTTATTTCTTTGAAATTTTTTATTGTTTCCGTTCATGACGACCAGTCAAATTAAATTTTATTAAATGCGATTTATCAAACTGATAAATCATCATCCAAAGAAATGTTATTCTTTTATCACATTTTGAGTTTAGCAATATAGCCCGATCGATCAATGTCTTGAAAATTGGAACAAGCTATATTTCAAGAAATATATGCTAAATAATTACAATATGACTAAACAAAACAAAGACAAAAACAACAAAAACAAAAAACAAAACAAAACAAAACAAAAAGTTATTTACAGACGTGTTTCAGTTTACCCAGTTTTGCCATGCATTTAGTCGTTTTGATGAACCTATTTTAAACTGATGGGCAAGTAGGTTCTCTTTTAGCAATCTTTTGAAAGATTTAATATTTGGGGCGTTTTTGATGTTTATATCAAGACTGTTCCATAATTTCGTCACAGTTACTGCAAAAGAAGTATTAAATTTTTTACATTTTATTTTCTCATTATTTATGCAAGTTTTAGAGCGTAAATTGTAAGTAATTACTTCACTTAAGAAACTCGTAGATATTGATGGACTATTTATATGTTTGTAGAGTATTTCCAAGCTAGCTTGCATTATGTAGTATCTTGGAGAGAGCATTTGCAGTTGTTGTAGCTTGCTACCAGTATCCTGTTTACAAATTTGAAATAGAGTAGTTAGTGCCCAGTTGAATACAGTATTTATTCGCTCTTGATGTTCTACACTAATACAGTTTAGGAGTGTACATGCATACATGAATTGACTGAATACAAAGGAGTATAGAAGTTGTTTATTTTGTGATATCATCCTAATTTCCCTTAAGTAATGGACACCTGCTGCCATGTTTCTAACCTTGGTCTTTATGAATTTTGTGTATGAAAAATTAGAATCGATCTCCACTCCAAGATACTTTACAAATTTGGATTGTACAATTGGTGTGCTGTAGTTATCAACTGTTAACGAGAGATTTTTTGTTATTTGTATTTGTTCATTTGGAGCAAAGATTATGAATTGTCTTTTTATTGTTCATAGTTAGTTTATTTTGAGAAAAATATTTTTTAATTAACCTGATGTTAGATTCTAATTGTCTTGTAGCGATTAATGCACTTTTATGTCTACTAACAAGACATGTATCATCAGCATATTGGTATATATTGCAGGATACACTTTTTACAATATCATTAATGTATAGTGTGAAGAGAATTGGCCCTAGCACACTACCCTGTGGGACACCCTTATTTGTATATTCATAAGTTGAATATATATTTCCCAGACGCACTCGTTGCTTTCTATTTGATATAAAGCTGCAAATCATATTTCGGGCGCTAATGTCAAAACCATAACATTGAAGCTTTCTGTCTAGAATATCAATATTCAGGCTATCAAACGCCTTGCTCAGGTCCAATAGAGCTATGGAAGAACATACATTTCTATTTAATGCTAATCTTGTAGTCTCTGTAATTGAAAGTAAGGCATCTGTTGTGCTGAATCCGTTTCTAAATCCGAATTGGCTATCTGCAAGTATGCTATTTTGTGTAATGTAAGCATTTATTTGCTTACTCAATAACTTTTCAAATACTTTGGAAAAGGGATTTGTGATGGTTATTGGTCGATAATTTTCACCTAATAGAGGATCTCCTGATTTAAAAATGGGGGTTATTTCTGCTACTTTTAGTGGTGAAGGATAACTGTTCGTCTTTATGGCGTAATTAAAGATAAATTGTAGTGCTTCCCCATACTGTTTAGCATATCTCTTGATTATGAAAATAGGTATCCCTGTACTCCCACATGATTTGCTGCTATCTAATTTAGAAATGATCTTGAACATATCGTATCTGCTGATGTAACTAAATGAGAAACAGTTTTTATTTCTGAGTGTAAATTCTTGAGTGATCTCCTGTCCATTATAAGTGCCCAGGTTTTTAAAAATTGCATTTAAGTGGTTTTCAATTTGCTTGACTTTTGTGGAATTATTATTGCCAATCTTAAGCCTTTCAATATTGCAACTTATGCCCTTGCCCTTACTTAAAGTTTTATTTATGTGTCTCCACTTGTCTTTATAGCTACTGGTCTTTTCAAAAACAGCTTTATTTGATTTATGCGTACTGGACGCAATTTCAGTTTCAAGTTCTTTATTGATATCTTGGTACTCTTGAATAGTAATTGAGGGAGTTGCAGAGTTCAAGTCTTCCCATGCTGCCTTCTTTTTCTTTTCTAATGCTATTGCTCTGGAACTTCTACATTTAACTTTTCTGCAGGAAGCCACGTATTTTGTTTTATATGGTGCGCATTTATTTAGACAATAATTAAACTGTTTTAAAAAGAAATGCATCATGCTATCTGCACTATTCATGATGTAGACGCGGTCCCAGGGAATGTTTTGCAGTTCCTGTATGAACGTCTCCTCACAAAAAGACGAAAAATCTCTATACCTAATCTTTTTGCGATCAGTATTGGACATGAGATGGTTGTATATGTAGATACACAAATGGTGATCGGAGAATGAATTAAACATGTACGATGCGAAAAAGGTGACATTTCTGGGCCATCAGACGAGTTTGTTATAAAGTAATCTATTAGAGATTTATGTAGACGTCGCATAGAGCATAAATTACTTTGTTGTACTCTAACGCCTTTTCTATCTCCGCTTTTTTAAAATTTATAAATTCCTTGCCAAGCTGCTTTCTTGGTGAGTAAGTAACATTCACCAATCCGTTTTCTCTGCAATTTTGTCCTGAGTTTACCTCTATCCACATTGTTTCAAAATGTGGATGGGACTCTTCCAAGCTTAAACATCTAGTTGGAGACATTCTCTTGGGTACTATTACCATCAGTCCACCACCCCGAGAAGCCCTGTTTTTGCAGAAAATTTCAAATTTCTCTTTCTTGAAGTTATACATATCGTCAGGGGCATTGCTCAGCCAGGTTTCTGTAATCGTCCATATTGTATTTTCATCTAATTGATTGAACATTTCTCTGAAGGCATTTCTGTGAGCAAACAAACTTCTAGCATTTATGTAAGCAAATTTCATATTTTGTTTGAAGTTTTGAATAATAGAATGCAAGTCATAACTATCATATATGTGGGGTCCAGGGTTTGGGTGAATGTTCCTCGAGAGTAAAAGTAAATTTAAAAGAGTATGAAGTGCAATCAAAACATATGCATGACAACAAAGGGTTAGCACTGTACAGAGTTTTATATTTTTTACATAATTTCTCCTATGCGCATATCTAGTTTGACCATGATTACATATATGTGGGTAATGCGCCGAATAATCTTTTGCCTGCAACATTAATATTAACACAATATCTAGAACGAAAATTAACCTGTCCATCTTTTTTAGAACAAGGTGATTAGTCTTTATATTCGTACTGATGCTTTCAGTTTCCATGTTATCTCGAGAGTTCTGCTATTAATGACTTAGCTGGGCTATCAATTAATGTCCTTAGGAGTGACTTGATTTCATTTGAGTTTGAAATAGCTTCTGATCGCACTATTTCACTATAAGATGTGTTGTGTGGACGTCTAGTTCTATATATTGGGACGCTGTGTACATTAGTATTAGACTGTGGATATCTTCTATTTTGAAAGTTTGATACATCTTTCTGGTAGTGACCAAAGAATGACTTTATCTGAACCACAATTTTTGCTACTCCGAAATTTGACAGATGTATATTATCCTTTGCTAGCATTTTTCCATTAATTAACTTTGGTGCAGTTAAGAAGTGTCTAAAAGTTTCGATTTTTTCAATTGATATATGTTCAGTTTGCATTTTTCCAATAATCTGATTGAATTTCACTATTTTACCATTAACAAAGAGTTTATCTTCAACTAGAATTGGTGTTACTTCCATTAGTATAATCTTCTTTGGAGAGAATTTAGATTTAACAATCTCTATTAGTTCTGATAAATCATTTTGGAATTCGGATTCTTCCAGTCCATCTATTGCATCTATAATGCCAGTATTTAAGATAATTGTGTTCACATTCTTTTTAGGGTATTTACCACAGATATCTACCAGGTCTTTTGTATTTTTCCCTTTATAGGAGTGTAAAGCACACTTTTCATTTCTAATTAGCTTCTCAGCACGAACACGCTTTAGGATAGAATTTCCAATGGCCAAAATTGTTGTGTTTTCATGAATCTCTTTAGCACATGATTTTTCGAAAACTGGTGACGCTTGAACTAAATCTTTAGTTGTTTCGCTCATGTTGTTGTCAGAAACCGAATTTGGTATTGGTGAGCATACAATCTGATTTGAATTCAAATTTTTCGCGCTTAGTTTAAATAATTCTAACAGAGCCTTTGCAGCAAGATTTTTATCAAGCTTTTGGAACATTTGATGCAAAGAAGTCTTAGATTTTGAATAAAGTAGGTTAGATACTTCATCATAATCATCAATACCTGCAAAAATTTCTTGATGGAGATAATCAAAAAGTTGACCATCAGTGGACTGTCCCATCATAATAATAATAATAATAATAATAGGTGATTTTCATATAGGTGTTTATTATTTAGGTATATTACATATTTAGGTGCTGATATTGACAAAGATTTAAAATTCGATAAATTTCTCTAAAAAGATACATAAAATGGCTTCTGGCGTTAGATACTTATACCACCTCAGAAATTTAGGGACAGATTATCACATTCAGCTATTGCATGCATTTTGCTCATCGCAACTACATTATTGTTCATTTTTATTTATTAATTTTAATACAAAAAGCCGCTATTTATTATCAAAAACTTTTAATTGGTCATTAATAACATTAAATTTTGCACGTAAGCATGATCATGTTAGTAAATACAGACGAAAGTATAATATATTATCCCCGCTATATCAAGTAAAATTCCATTTTATTTAAATATAAATATGTCAATCAATTTCTTTTCTAGATAATTACTTAAAAGTAAATCCTCGATCACATAAGTGTATTTGTAGCAGTGTTTCCTATCCTAGTTTTCATCGAGCAGCCTCTTATATTTGGAATGATTTCGATAATGAAACTAAAGAAAAGAAAAATTAGAAAAAATTTAGAAAAAAATTAAAAATCGTACTTTTACATCGACAAAATACAATCGGAGACACAAACATGCTAAACACATTTACTGATTTTTTACACTGAGCTCACCACACATATAGACACACACACACAAATTTATTATTATTATGTATTTCATATTTAGTTTGTAGATTAATTGTAACTTTTTAGCAAATATTATTATTATTATTATTATTATTATTATTATTATTAT
>CABFPE010000209.1:535657-546241 GCA_900660155.1 Hofstenia miamia | reverse complement strand
AAATTAGGCCACATAAATAACACAAAAACTAGTAAAAGTACATTATGACGTCAGTAAAACACCTCCGCCAATATCCACGGCGTCTCAGGTCAAAGGCCACCCCTCTCGACCAATCAGAAAAAAGTGGGGTCTCCTGGACTCGGTTATATACTACTTATATATATATATATATATATATATATATATTATATATATATATATATATATATACAAGGTGTCTCAAAAGTTTCTTCTCATTTCATTAAAGTAATTGATAAATTGATATTTTTTTCAAATAAGGTGATGTAATGCTTACTAGAGGAAAGAACAGCCATAGTTTCTGCCCGTCTGAGGAGATTAGCTTATGAATGAGCACAGGAAGACTTCTGAAAATTTCATAACAATGGTCCGAGCAGATTTGGTGAATTAATCCAAGCGAACTTGTTGTGTATGAGCAACGTTCAGGAAGGCCTATATTATCAGCAGACACTACGCCGTACTCGTCGCCCTACCGCATATGCCAAGAGGCTGAGTAGAGATCTTATTGTTTCTCAAAGCACTGTTTGGAAAATCTTGCGATTTAAATTAAAGAAGCATGCATATTACATTCAAGTTGTACAAAAGCTTTATAAAGAGGATAAAGCAGCCAGGCAAGCTATGTGTAATGATCTTCTAGATGATGGAACATGTTATGTTTAGTGATGAGGCTACACTTCACACCTGGGGTCACGTAAGCCAACACAGTTCTAGGGTCTGGGCAAGCTAGCAACCTAATACCCTTCGGGAGTGGCAGCGGGACACACCTAGGGTGAACATTTGCCTTGGAATGACAAGATCCAAAGTCTATGGATCCTTCATTTTTACAGAGATGACCATCACTGGAAAAGTTTGCCTCGATATGTTGCATTATTTTTTAGAGCCACATCTGATAAGTAACAGGATTATGGACACAATTGTTTTCCACCAAGATGGGCAATCACCCCATTTTGTTCTAATTATCAGGACATACCTGAATGAAGGATTCCCTCCGAGTTGGATTGGTAGTGGTTCACCAAGAATGTAGGTTCCACACTCTCCTGACTTGACCCTTCTAAATTTTTCCGTTTGGCGATTTTTCAAAATAAAGGTGTATTAGGTTAAGATAAACACCCTTCAACAGCTCACAAAAAGGATTAAGCAAAGAAATTACACCTGCTATGTTGAATAATGTTTTTCGTTCCAATGAAGAACAATGGTGGCTCTGTCAGAACGCGCTAGGGGGTCACACTGAAATGTATTGATTTGTGTTATGGTTGTTTATTACTTGTATTTAAATTTAAAATAATTCCAAAAATAGTTATTAGTCTCCAAAATGAGAAGAGACACCTTATATATATATATATTGGGTTGTCGGAAAAATTCCTGCGGTTTTTAAAAGACAAAATAAATAAACTCTAAAATAGAACATTTATTTAAAACAAAGAAATTCATCTAATCAAAATAGTTTCCACCATTATCTATGACACTCTTCCAGCGTTTTGGAAGGACATGGATGCCTTTCTTGAAAAAATCAGCCGATTGGTTAGTGAAAAACGCATCGAGCCATTCTTTTAAATCGTATTCATTATCAAACTGGTGACCTTTCATCGCATTTGAAAGGGATCGAAACAGGTGGTAATCAGTTGGAGCAATATCAGGACTGTATGGCGGATGAGGCAAAACTTCCCATTGAAGTGATAGCAGTTTCTCCCGAGTCAACTGAGCCGTATGATTCTGCGGGAGGATTCTCCAGCAGAAAGGCCTGATTTAAAATCGTATAACAATAAGCCTCGTAAATATTCTTTGGTGAAATTCATTATCTCTGGCTAATATCAATATGCACTGTACACTGGACGATTTCAAGATGAAAGAATCAAACAAGTTACTAAAAATGAAACGAAGTGATTCAAGACAAAGGAAAGCGAACTTATATGCGATCCATTGACCAATCTGCGACGACCACGTCTTGTTTATTAAAACAAGACGCCATTTTGAACGGTTAAGGTGGAAACTATTTTGATTAGATGAATTTCTTTGTTTTAAATAAATGTTTTATTTTAGAGTTTATTTATTTCGTCTTTTAAAAACCGCGGGAACTTTTCCGACAACCCAATATATATATATATATATAGGGCTATTCCTAAAATAGGTTTTTAGTAGATTTGCAAAAACTTGCGGTCCCAAACGTGGGGAAATTATAAACGTCATGCCCTCAGCAATTTGAAATTTTATAGTAATGCTATGCAGGCCTATTTTATAAACAAAAAGAAAGCCAGTTCTTAAATATAATGCTGCGAAATTGCAGCAAATTTACTATTTATTTAGTGTATTTTTTGTTTTGATGCAGACTTTGCTGTATCTTCCATGAGCTGCTTGATTTTACATAGAAACCTCAATATACCAATAACATTTTAAGAAAAAACAAGGAATTTCTCGGCGCCAAGGCGCCTCGTAGAATTTCCTATATAGATCAACTACATTTAATTCATTATCTAATAATGAAACTTCTCGGTGCCAAGGCTCCTCGTGCGTGTACCACATATATCATATTATATATAGTATTATATTTTATATCCATCTGTTTAAAATATTCAGCCGGAACCCGGCATTCNTTTGCCATTCACCTCGACGAAACAATTTAATTACACATTATTTTGACTTTCAAAATATATATATATATATATATATATATATATATATATGCTCATCTAAAAGCTTTAATACATATAACTATTGTTTTTGCTCGGTACATTCCTGCGAGTGTTTAATTCCTCTCTAGTTGATGGGTTATGTCGTAAAATTGGAATTTTACAAATTCCTTGAATTCAAAAATGCCTAGAATAATTTTAAATTTCATTTTCGAAGAATTAATTTTGAAAATCAAATTAATAATTTACTAAACCTTGTTTGGAGAAAACTGAAAGCTAAATGGAATTTCCTTTGTGGCTTGGAAATTTACCAAACCTGCACATATCTGAAGATACTTTAAGAGTGTATTCTTTGTGAAAGCAATGCTTGAAAACCCTTTTAAGTGCTTAACAAGGTAATGTAAAAGACAAAGTATCTAATAACGAGTTTCTACTCCATACGAAGAGAGAATGATGGACGTGATATAAAATGCTAAAATTTGGCCAAAATGTCAAGCTAATTCTGGAACTGAAAATAGACATCCAACCAGAGGACAATGACGTAGGAAAGGGAATAAAAGACTGTTAAAATAGAGGGAAAGATCAGACCCCACGGAGAAGCTCAGTGAAGAAATCGTCTAAAGACTGTTCGAATCGTTTGGAAGATTTAGCTGCAGTTTGGTAGAGTTAGAACTTAAATTGGATTCATCATTTGTTGGTGCTATAAATCAGGTAAAGTTTTTGAGATTGATCTCATATTCATTAACATTGGAGGTTTCATTGAGTATTAAATATAACTAGTGACTTTAGTTATTTAATTTGGTTATTGTTGTGACTTGTATAAACATTCTCCTGTTTGTAAAATAAATAAGTTACTGTTTTCATATGTTTTGCTTTTAATTTACTTTTGAGAGATTAAAACAGTTACAGGAAATTACAACAAACCTAAGGCGGTTTTGTTTTAAAGACACTAAGTATCAAGTGTTTTGAATTAAAAACTATTGTTAACAATCGGCAGTACAAAGAAGTTTGTGTGAGAAAATAATACGGGACTGAATTAAAACACAGAGACCCTTAATTGAATCAACAAATAAAATAGGAATTGCAATTGAACATTAGCGTTTTGTCTCTGTGTGCTATAGAAACTTATTAAGCATTAAGTTTTGTCAGAAGTACATTAGTGGACGAGAAACATCTAAGTAAAACTTGATCTTTATGCAATAGCTTAAAACAGTGTAAAGCCGTAGAAAACCGAGTAATTCTTTCGTTTAATTTTATTCAGCTGAAATAATCTCTCTGAGAGAAAACATTTTGTTTTATCTGAATCCGGTTGACACTTGTGTGTGTTTAAAAATTAAAAGCCAAGAGCTCTGATTTTAGAGGCTGTCCGAGGTAGTTAATAAAATATTTGTTTCAGACAAAGTTTGATAAGACTTGTTTTAAAATAAAACTTAGAATAGCACATAGTAGTTTTATAATTGTACAAGAGAGTAACGTAAAACCATTTTAATATTACTGTGCATATTGTTGTTGATAGAAAGTGACATAGTAATTGGTCAGATATTGAAAGACATTGACAAAGACGGGTTGACTGTCTAACTTTTAAAATAATAGGGATCCATTTCGGGTTTAATTATTTTATTTTCATCGTGCTTTTGATACATTTTTAAGAGCTCGAGTCTATAACCACATTTTGGTAATTTAGATATTAGTGAAGTTCGGAATTTTTTTTTGTGGTTAAGTTTTTCCTGGTCAGTAGTAACCTACGTCCTGTAATCACTATCAAAATTCGGTTTCACGACAGTGAGTTCAAGCCAAGGTGCTCATTTTAATGGATTATTAGTTCTATTTTAGCGTAACCTTATTAGATCACGTCCTTAATCAAAATTGCTTCAAATATTGTGGTTGCGCAATGTGAGATAAATTTGGAACCACTACAACCAAATACTAATTTAAATGTGCATAAGATTTGCGAGAAAACGTTGTCCAAAACAGCAAGTATTATATAATTAAATTATTATTTAATTATTTGTATAAATGTTTAAATTGATTATATTTCTTAAATAATTTAAATATTTACAGATGTAGGAAATTATTAAAGTCTCGGAAAACAACCATTTGCTAAAATTATTTTTTGTCATATTAAAATATTATTTTATATAATGCAAGAGCAAAAACTAGATATATTTAGTAATAAAAAATATTACAATGTAAAGAATAGTTCGGCAATTATATTACTTGCTAAATATAGTTATGAATAAATATATAATTATTGCTCGATAATATACAGGGTGGCTACAAAGTCACGCAGAATGTTAATATCTCAAAATCGAAATACTGGATATAAATATATTATACAAGAAATCTTATATGAAAGTATGAAATGTGGCAACTAAGATGTCATAAAATATGTTCGATATGACCACCTTTTTGTGGCTTCACCGCTTCCATTTGAAGAAGGAGATATTGCTTTCATTTCTTGTGCGATAAACTCCTTTAGTTGTTCTAAATTTTCTGGCATTCGGTGATAAATTCTTTGCTTAATGGTTCCCCAAAATCAGAAATTAGCGGCTGTTAGATCTGGGGAACGTGGAGGCCAATGACAGTAAAAATAGCGACTGATGATTCTTTCACCAAAATGTTAAGTTAGAAAGTCCCTGACGCAACCTTTGATATGAGGAGGAGCTCCATCTTGTTGAAAGGTCAACTTTCTCAACAGATGATGTCTTCTCAGATATGGAATGACATGATGACGAAGTGTAGTTAGATAATAGTCCCCAGTAACAATTCCCTCAAAGAAAATTGGCGGTAAAACATGAGTTCCAGTAAAACCAGCCCAGACCATTATCTTTAATGGGTAAAGAGATGATGGTACCATTGCATGTAAGGTTAGTTTCTGCCCTGATGACGCAGTTGTCAGTATAAACGCAGACATCTAAATAGAAATGAGCCTCATTGGTCCATAAAACAGATTTGACAAAGTCATTCTGAACGTTACAGTGGTTGATAAAGAAATCTGCAAAAACCAGGCAGGCTTCGTAGTCTGTATCATTCAATTCCTGGATATGCCAAATAGCATAAGGAGTTAAGTTCAATGTCTTACAGAGAATTTTCTTCAAAGTCGAATGAGGCACTTCTGCAAGACGAGCCACCTTGCTAGAGCTGCATATGCCAAGAGGATGAAGGCGTTTCAAAGAAACGAGGGTATTTTCCACAAAATCCACTGTATCCTGAGAAACACTTGGTCGACCGGATCGCTGTTGATCACCTACGCTTCCTGTGGCTACGAAATGTTCAAGAAGTCGAGTTAATATTGTTTCATTGCAAGGAAACTTTCTGATTCCAGTTTTCTTATGATACAATCAGAGTGCTTGTATTGGAGATTTGGAAGATCTGTACATGCAAGATATTAATTTAACCTGTTTCCAAATCCATTCTAAAATGTAGAATAATAAACAATTTTAAGCTTAAATCATTATATAAATATATATAATTGCCTTTAAATATGAGAAATTTTGAAATTTTGGTGCATCAATTTATTGTAGCGTTGAAACCTGATGTCAATGTAAAACAACTAGTGTTGATAGGAAATTCAGGCACACCTTTATTATATTGCAATAAATTCTCATTTATTACTGTATTTAGCAAAAAAACGAGTAAGGATCGATAAGTATTCAATATCTCTAAGAATTCAGTTAAATATCTACTGCTTGATAGATCTTCTTTCGAAAGTTGATTTCAGTACATTACAACACATAACTTTTCACTATTTTTCTAAGTGTAAAATGCAAGACATTTGTATGTTAAAATGAACGACTAAGGTCAAAACTGATCATGAATTTTTTCATAGATCATATATAGCTCAAGTAAAAAAAGTGGTCACTATTTCAAACTTCTGAAGTTACTAGATGGCACTGGTACAATGAATAATTCAAAATATTGCCCAATACTGGAGGAATTTGTACCATACGCAACCTGCTTATATCCAGATTCATGGATCTTAGAACAAGATGGAGTTACCCCCTCATACCACAAAATCGACAAAAGAATTTTTTACCAATATAATATTTAAGTTATGTAATGGCCACCGTATTTTTCAGATCTAGTACACATAGAGAACGTGTGGCAGATTCTAAAGGATTTTGTCAAGAAAAAACCCACAAATCTGAAAGAATTAAAGAGTTACACCATTGAATTGCAACATCAAATAATTCAAGAAGTTAGAGTCCACTAAATTGATTCAGTGTTAAGACGTTTATCTGTGTGTCACGCTTTGCAAGGCAAACTTGTCAAATAACTTTTTCCTCAGGTTACAAGCTGAGAACTATATTTTCAAATATATTTTAAAAGCCTCTATTTGCTTTCATTTGTTATCAAAAATGTGTTCATAATGTGGCTACTTTTTTATATTGAGCTATAGATTGGCAAATTTCTTATATTGTAAAGACAACATCAATATTTTAAATGAAGGAAAACCATAAAATTAACTATTCATCATCAGTTCAATGAGTTTTTAAATAAACACTCTGTTGAAGTTCCTAATTTAGCAAAAGATATTTTTATTGTCTCTGGTCTCATTTTATTGCAGAAGGTTATAAAATTTCATTTTTATAGCTATGTAACTCTTTTATTGACATAAAAAATCTTTCTATTATTGTTATTCTTCCCACTTCTCACAGCTTCATGCTGGTATCCTTCTCAGCTTAGGGAAATCACCAGTTTTCACAGAGTCTGAGAGCCTTCCTCAGGACTGTTGTTGTTCCTAGCAACTCCCTATTCGGTAACCTCAACTCCTCCAAGTATCTCTTATGCTTCTTACTCACTGCTCCTAGTGCTTCTACGACTACTGAGACTACTTTGAGCTTCTTTAACTTCCGCAGCCTTTCTATTTCCCCTGCCAACCCCCTGTAGTTGTCTATCTTTTTTTTCATCTTGCTTTCTACATTCATGTCTTTTGGTACTGCTATGTCTATTACTGTTCCAAAACTTTTTTCTTTGTCTACGACTACTATGTCTGGCCTCCATGCTGCTATCACCTTACTCATCAGTATGTTGAAATCCAACAATATCTTAACCTTCTCATTTTCTATGACGCCCTGTAGCATGTGCTCATACTCATTCTGTTACAACTTCTCACACCCTGCTTTCAAATGATCCATTGTCTCCACCTCCTATTTATATAGCCTACTCTTATCACTTATTTCTACTGTTCTGTCTATATGCTTCTTCACCCAGTTTGTTCTTATGGATTGCTCCTGTGCTGCCATTATAAGTACTTCTGTTTCTCTTTTTAGTCCCACCTTCTTTAATCACTTTTTCTTTTTTCTCTGTAACACTTTTCTGTGTTCCTAAAGTATTTTTCATGCATTGCCTTCTGCCTATACATTGTTTGTCTCTCTGATGCCATCCTACTCTGGTATGCTGTCTTTCCTTCACTCTCAGTTCACATTTTGCTTAGCTCTTTAGTGGCCTCTAGTAGGGACCTTCTAGGTTGCTCTTCTACTTATTGCTTTAGCTCTAGTGCTTTTGCTTTTACTTTTTCCTCTGCACTCAGCAATCCTTTCCCTCCTTTATGTCTTGACATGTACAACCTATTTACATCTTCAGTTAAGTTTAATGCTCTCTGTGCTGTTAGTATCTTGCTTGTCTAACTACTTCAGTTAATTCTTGTTCCACCTAACTATTTCTGCTGAGTATCTCAACACTGACATTGCTCATGTAAAAACTGCATTTTTGCTGTTCTGTAGTCTCTTCTTTACTCTCCTCGTGTATTCTTTTCTTAACCTCGTCTTCATTTCCTCATGATTTGCACTATCTTTCTCTATCATTCCTTACTGCATCTTCACCTGCTCAAGCTGTAGCCTTTTCTCCTGCATATAGTTCTTTGTAGAATCTTCCTTCTTGCGTCTCAAACTTCATATTTTCTCTTGCCTGCTTTGCCCTTCCCCTATATTTTTTCTTTTTCTCTGCTTCTGCAATTAACCTTTCCTTGATTGCTGTCTCTGTTTTTACAGCTGTGGTTTCTGCTGTTTCTACCACTACTGCTGCTACTACATCATTCACTTCATTTTCCTTTTCATCGTCTGTTCAGCTCTTGTTTTTCCCTTATTCTCATCCAGCTTCAACTTTCTGACCTGCCCTGCAAGCCTCTGGTCTGTAACTTCTAATCCTGTTTCTTCCTTTTTATTTCCATTCTTCCAACATTTTCTTCCTATAACCCCTCTCATCTGGCCTGCTTCTTCTGTAACACTCCAATGCTGTCCTGTTCTCTTCATCTGTCCACTTGTGCCATTGTCCATCGGTCTGTGTGGATCCTATACTGCCACTTCTCGAGTCCACACTCCCTATTGTGGAGTCCGCCTGCTGAGCGGAGTTTCTTCGCACCCTCTGACCATTTATTATTATTATTATTATTATTATTATTATTATTATTATTATTATTATTATTATTATATAATATATATGAATATCTAAATCTCCAGTGGTAAATTTACATGTTTCTAGTGTCAACTCTAGATGAAGTTGAGCCCGGAGTGTTTAGCCTATTGAGTTATTTGTTCTTTTATTGCTATAAATTGCATCAGTGAGTATTTAAACTGTAAGTTGATGTAACAACAACAGCGGATGCCAACTTAAAATAATGGTTGCTGTGATAAATGGTTGGCACGCCTATTTAACAAAACACTTATCTGACATGCCTCTAAATTAATACAAATAATTTCGGGCACATCTCATATTTACTACAAATAATGCTAAGTTATAATTTATAATTGTTAGTATGCAAAAATTGGTACTTTTGCTTTATCAATATAATTATAAACCTAACCCAAACCCCTTCCCCAACCTTAATATTAACCCAACCCATAACCCTAACCCTAAACTAAGCCAACTCACATCTTAGTCGTAACCCTAACCCAAGCCATACCCCAAACAATGTGTAGAAGTGATATGCAAATATATTATTAATATTAGTAAGTTTCAATATGAATTATACAATTATTATAATATACTACTATGAATGTGCTAATTAGTTGTTCAACCAAGCGGCTTTTGTTTCATTACAAAGCAATTATAGGATTTGGCAATGTTTTTTCAATCACCAGAACGCTTTCCCTCAATCTTTTCACATAGTTACTTTGTTTCAAAGCCTTCTTAAAAGGCTTTGCGTTGTTTACATAACTTAAAACAAATGTTTTCAATGAGTCTGCCATATCATGAGGAAGAACTTAGTATCGTGCTAGGTTTATGTTTTGGGATAAAATTAGGGTTAGTGTAGAATTTAGCTTAAAGGTAGAGTTGTTTTTAGGGTTATGTTTGGGTTAGTGTTAGGGATATAATTGGAGTTAGGTTTGGGGTTGGGTTAAAGTTAGGGTTAATTTTATAATGATAAATTAGCTTATTTTTGCAAAAATTTGAGTGGGGGGGGGAGATAATGCAAAAGTACCCGATAATTAAAGTCGCCAATTTTATGTTTTAAAATCAGGTCAAATATATAAATAAAATGTGTTCTGCGTTGTTCAGTTATATGCTAAAATATGGGTTAAAAATAATTTCGCGCGAAATATTCATAAATTTCTTCAATGTTGCATCCAGAAGTTAATAATCATATTAACTACGTCATAGTAAATTTGTCTATATCGCTCTTTTGGTGTTTCAGTTGAATTATTCACAAACAAAATTCAGTCGTCTTCACTTGGCTGCTTTCATTTTCGCAAGAACGTGAGCTTGATTAACAGCAAGTGTTGTCGTAGTATTAGGTACATTGCTCCGAGCTGTTCACCTGTTCCTATAAGTAGCGTGCACACCTACAACTTTGCGCACAACTTTTTGCGTAATTTAAAGTTCCCAACAAAAATATTTTGCGTACACACTTCCAACTTTGCGCGCAACTTTTTTCGGGGATTATAAAGTTCACAACAATTATTAATTAAATTTCCTTGTGCTTTTTATAACATTTGAA
>CABFPE010000209.1:519040-533956 GCA_900660155.1 Hofstenia miamia | reverse complement strand
GCGCAAAGTTGGAATCGCGTACACACTTACAACTTTTCTTGTGCGCCTCATTAAATCACGAAAGGTTGCGCGCAAAAGTAGAACCAATTTAACTTCTCAAATTAGGTTGAGCGCAAAGTTGGAATCGCGTACACACTTACAACTTTTCTTGTGCGCCTCATTAAATCACGAAAGGTTGCGCGCAAAAGTGTAAGTGTGCACGCTACTATAGTCTACTGTTGTTATTGTTTATTTACTGTGAATAATTTGAATGCCTTTCTTTTATTAAGTAGTTTTGAAATTATTGATAATGGCAAAATGGGAACTATCGGATCACATTATTATCAGTGGCGTATTTAGGGGAGTCTTGCGCCTGGGCCCCCTCCCCTTGGAGCAGGCCGAATTCAACTCATTATCTTACGATCTGATCGTCCAGAAACTGTTTTTAAAACGCTCAAAAGGTTTTTCCGTGTATAACTACACTTTTACGTATTTTTGCCACTCTTGCGATTACCACTGCGACCGGAGAAAGATCTTTCAGTTCTCTGCATGTACACAAAGACCTTTCTTTAGATAAAGACAATTTATCGACCTGTTAGCGAAGAAAAATTACCGAATTCGCTTCGTTTGAATGTTTATTATACGATTAAATGTTTACAAAAATTACGTACCGGTATTTCATGTTATTCTTATTACCTCCGTCAGTCATTTTAGTTTATATATCATATATGCACGAGCGAACGCGGCAATATGCTAACAGGGTGAAAAAACTACCCAGGCCTACATGTTTTGGATAAGAATTGGGCCCCCTTTAGAAATTCTCAATACGCGCCTGATTTTTATATTTACAAATTTAAAGAACATGGTATAAATTTGAGGCAAAAAAATTTTCACTTTAAATTAGAAATCAATACTTATAATTCGTTTGTCAACTACCGGGGATGAATCACATTTAGAGGTAAGTAAGCTGAGTCATTGTTCTAGAATAGACAATGAATGCATCAATGAACATTTAAATGGCAATTTAATTGCAATTGGCTTTTAGAGAAAAGCCTAACACATCTACAATTTATGAAAAATAGCATACAAACTCAGTATGTACTGAATAGTACAAATAGAGTTCCTAGAAAACAATTTTATAGTATTATTGTCAGTAAGTAATAATTATAAAAATATGGATAATCGTATTTATTTTGAAGCTCAAGGAAAAGGAAGAGGTATAATTTTTTAGAAAATGGAAAACTGCAAACTAATATATTCGGGAAGGAATACTAGTAATATATAAACATGGGCGCTTAGTGAATGTTTCTTTGAATTTTTTACTCTTATGAACTTTTGTTTGTGTAAAGGGAAATATTCTAGTCTTTGCTAGTTTCATATATTGTTGTTTAATTTTAATCTTTTTGCATAATTTGTTATAGTATAGAAGCTTTCCGATAAAAACTATTATGAAATATTGCTGTAATTGAAATTTGCTTTATGGAGTGGATAACAATTTTTTGGCCATTTATATAATTATGAAAAATTCAATGTTTCTGACGACCAATTGAAGATTTTTTATGGTAAATTGAGCATTTTGTAATTGAATTAATAAATATGCTTGAATATGTATTGAAATTGAGATAATTGGATGTGATCTACGGGTCTGAACTTCTTTGATTGCATAAATATCTAAGGCTATTTTGAATTATTTTACTAAAAATGTAAAACACTAAATTCTCTATCAACGATTAAGCACATGGATTTGCTTTGGGCTCTGCTTTCTATGTTGACATATCTAGTTCGGATCATCTATATAATAAATGTATATTTATTATTTACAGGGAAATATTGAGCAAAGAAAAATTTTCTCAAATCATACTTTGCAAATACGTTAGTAACTTCAACAACATAAATAAATCTATAATTTCATTTTATTTTAATATAAGTAGATCATTGATACACCTACGTTCTTCAAAGATAAAAAAGTTGATTCTGGAAAGGCAAATTCCTTCAATGAATATTTTGCATCAGTTTACTTACTCAGAACGGATACTTTATGGCTTTACATTTGAACTCTACTACAACGACATTGATTTATCCATATCTATATTGGCAATATAATAACGCACTACGTCTCATCCCACCAGTGGGCAGGTGACACCAAAACAAATCATTCGATATGTATGAAAATAATATATATATATTAAATTATAAAAAGTAAATTTGGTTCAGATACAAGAACCAAAATTTTTATTCATAAGAGTTTTCAATATTTGGAAGCCTAGTTTAAAGCAAAATATAGGTAGGTCTTATACATTTTCTCTATGCTTGCATTTCATTCTTTTGATATGAAATTGAGAGTGAGCAAGTGAGCATCAATCCTTTTTGAGCCCACACATAGGCTTGCAGATTTCAAGTCAATCATTTTGATTTTGCACATTAATGATCTTTTCGAAATGCATCGTTCTTGTATGTAAAATTGTCGAAGGCATTTGTAACGGACATTACACAGTTAATTTCTAAAGCTGTTGCACATGAATCATTATAGTTAGTACTCATTATTCTTTTATCTCATTAAAAAGCCTTGCTATATTTTATTGGATATCAGTCAGAAAAAATATATCAGGAAAAGATAAATTAAATCAGATGTAAAGCAATTACGTTCCTTGATTTTGTTCTAAAATATTGGCTGAGTCGGACCCACTCTCATTTAGAATATTTTTTAACACTAACTTTCTAAATTTTCGAAATACATTTTACAAATATCATGGTTGAGTCAATTTCATTTTCATAATGAAACACTTTAAAAATGTTCCATTTGCTTGGAAGAATTTGAATTTGCAAAAATTGAGAACGGGTGTTTTGGGAGAGAATTCTTTAATAAATTTGTTTGATCTTTTGTAGTTAGTCTAAATTGCTTCATTTGCATTAGAGTTAGCTAGGTTAAAAAGTTTCTATTTTATGATTATGGAATTTTGAACATGAGCTGTATTAAAATTGAATTGATGTCATTTATAAATTTCTCAACAGGATTTCGTAGCACTACTTTTCTTAGTACATGGCGAATCAGTGTCTCAATGTAAATTTTGCATGTGGGTAGATGTACCTGAAAATACCAAATGGAATATATCTTACCCATTTTCCAAACTTTCATATTTCATCTGAATAGATTTTAATATTTCTTGCATAAATGGTTTAAAAGATTACAAGTATAACATCCATAGTCAATAAATTTTAAAAGATTGCAAATAATTGTCAAATATTTTGATTCAATTTAAAGTTTTAGCCAATGGGTTTAGCAAATGACTATCTATTCTTGGACGGCATGTTTCTGTGGTCGGTTCATTGCACCAGTTGACAGGCTCAACAGTGGGTGAAACCACAATTCAATTCCAGACGACTAAGAGAAAATTTTGGCTACCTCTGGAGCGAAGAGGGCTGATTTGTGTTTAATCTGATAAGTGGATTACATTTGAGAGGGACGCTCCCAAGGCTACTTACAGTAGTAACTTAGTCAGTGGCTGCCCCAACCAAAAAAATTCTTAGATGCAGCAGAACTTCTTTTACAGCGCAGCAAAAGCTGGCACTTGATCTGTTCTATAGGTCAGAAAAAGTTACTCCTGACATGAGTGCCATATAAGACGTACTCATACTTCATGAAAAGCGGGAGTTTTGCTGGGGGCATTTCCATCCTTGCCATCTGCATTCTTAATAATATTTACTTGCTGACGCTGATATCTTCAACACCCCGGTCTAGGTCCTATATGTTACCCTGCTGGGTCGAGGCATAAATACACACTCGAAGATATTTTTGTTTTCTTCATTTCATTATTCTTTCAACAAATACACATAGCAACTACATAAACTTCCAACTATTATCATAATTTCATTGAATTAGCTATTTTTAGAAGTTTTACCCATTATACAATAAAACATTTAGAAGACGTCTTATAACACGTCTTAAAATGGTTTAAAAGACGTTTAGAAGCGGTCAAGGAAATGTTTAGAAGTTGCCTAGAAACGTTTATAAAGCATTTAGTAGACTTCATTTTTAGACATCACTGATAATTTATTATTATAATTTTTAAAAATCTGCTACAAGCAAACAAAACTGCAGTATGCAGCATAAAAATTGCTAGCAGTCTAAGAAATAATTTTATTATCATTACCACAGTCAATTTCATAATTATGAAATAATTGTATTGTTAATTTGAACAAATGTACTGGATTATATACTTCAACAATGCACTAATAATTTTGCGGATAATAAATTTAAATTGAACGTTTTTATTCTAAATAAATGTAGAAACAAATTTTCGAATCATCGTTAAAAAATATATTGTCAAAAAACTTGGTTCTTGTTAACAAGCAATATTCATATAGTGCTAAAGCTTTGCATAAATTATTCTTATAATAACTTGAATATTCACATATTAAATATCTAAAGCATCGATTATATTGGTTCAACACCGATTACTCGTGTTTATTTCATTTGACAATTGCAATGGCGGGAATTTAGTTCACATTATTCCTCATGTTGGTTTAATTTGACGTATTCAATATTGAAAGCGCCTGTTTACATGGTTTCTTTTTGCTGATATTTATCAAGTGATATAAAAAATAATAGGCTAACGTCAGCAATTTACCTAACCTAATTAACACAGACCAGGTGTTTGCTGTAATTATTGCTGGTATTTAAGCGACAAGGCCAAATATTATAAAGAAAGTTCAAAAATTTTGGGTAAAAAACGCTGTTTACAAAGTGACATTCGTTTTTCATATCAATGTTGATTCTTGCAGCCTTAGTGGTGTAGTACACTATATAATATTTAACGCTATTTTCTAATGTAATATACATACATGTGTATATATATATATATATATATATATATATATAAAGTATATATATATATATATATATATATAGTAAAAGATCAACTGTTTTAACCAATATGAAATTTACTTTTATATTTGGCTAAGAACTACTAATTGAAAATTGTCTTATATTTTAGTATATATAGTATTGCATAGCATATTAATTAATCAATATCAAGAAAACAAAACCTGTCAACTGTCATTTGAATAAATTTGTGTTTTTTTACAAACGTGAATGACTAGAGGGTGACATTTTTATGCTAATTAATTAAAAGCCATCTAATGTTAATTTTGCCCTCAGCAGGGAGAGGGTACTAATGAAAATTCAATAGACGAACGCCTTGATGTTAGTTAATAGAAAATATAGCTCAACCGCAATGGGTCATGAAAAAACTTCTGGAAAAAGGTCTTTTAATCAGAAAACTATATAAATTTTGTGAAATATGCAAACACGCAATGTACTATTCAATATCAAATTAGCACAACTTGTGTCTTGACCCGAATTGAAAATTGTAGCTGCATAAATTGCGATCAGGTAATCGCCTCAACCCGATTCAAAATGCTTTTGAGTAGTGTTCATACACTCATTAAAAAACATATATATAATATATGTAAATTCTTATTAATATATTCTAGTAAATCGCATTATTTTCATAAATGTCGCTTTATTCAATTTAATATAAGTGTTTAAATATTCTTATAGGATGGAACCGAGATTTGGATTGCTGAACCAACAAAAAATTGATATTGGCTGGTTTGTCTTGGGGAGCCAGCAAGTCCCCCATTATGTATTGGTGACAATTGATGTGATATATTGTTTATTATATGAAAATATTTTCAATATTTGTACCTAATTATAAAATATTTATTTAGACTTGCGGATTCTATTGAAAACAATGTGATTTACCAAGTAATATCTACATTGAGTCGTTTTGTCACTGGTGTGTCTACAGGTGCAGTATTTACAGTGATTTTTGCAATTGTAACAAATTACTTTGGAAAACTTGGTGGGAAAGTTTCCAACGCATTTGTCCCATTCTTCTATACAGGGATAACAGTTGGTCCACAAATATCCCTCTTTCTTTCTACATCATTTCAATACTCAACACCATTTTATATTTGTGGTGCTTTGGGTCTTATATTTGTTGTAACCTCCTCAACAATGTTTTTTCACAACGAAAACAGAAAATGTACTGAAAATCATACGGAAAGAATTAATTTTTCGTTTTTTGAATATACATGCGACCGTGGAGTGATAGCACTTCTTCTAAACTTATTCTGCATCCTTGCAACTTATGGCTTCTTTGATGGTATTTTGGCGCAGTTTTTTATTGAAGAAATTGGAGCTAATTCCTTTCAACTAAACATTGTTTATGCTATTGTAAGTATTCCACTGCTGCCTTCAAGTTTCTTCTTTGGATGGTATTTAGCAAAGAAGGGGCATGGCTTTCTTGTGATGTTTTCCTGTATAGCTCTGAACTCTCTTGCTACATTCTTCATATATCTTGGAAACTACTTTTTCATTTTCAAGCAATTTTATGTTGTATCATTTATGATTTTTTTTGCTTATACTGCAAGATCAACCGTTTTTGCTGTAACTTTCCCAGTTCTTGCTATCTATACTCAAAAACGATTTCCTGAATCAAATCCAATTAAAATAAATGTATTTGTTGGCTCTGCCTTTGTCATCATGGCTAATGCTGGCCAGACTTCTGGTCCTGCATTTTTCATTGGATTTTTGAAAGTACATTATGGCATTTACATAAGCATTCTTGGAATGTTCATTTTAACCCTCTTCTGCTTCCTTAATTTTGTGTACTGTTTCATTGTAAATTCTAAGATTTCTATTTTTGAGAAACACTTTCTAAGTGTGCAATAAAAAACAAACTTCATCAGTATTTACAAATAGAATATTCTTATTACACAATTAATATAGAAATATAATGTTTACAGAATCCTGTAATAACTCAGTAAATTCTTTCTAAAAATTTTTTAGTAAAATATGAAAATTGTATAACTGTCATCATTCAAGTCTATTGAAATTCGTATTATTTTATTTATTTATTCTAATGATTATAATTAATTTACATCAATCAAATTTGAATTAAATGAACACTATTGTCTAACAAATTATTGTTAAAATTCCTAAATAAATTATATTAAGGAATACAACATAAAATTTCTGTTTGAATGATCAGAGTTGCAAACTCTTCAGGTCAATCCAAACCTTCACTGTATTACACTCCTAAAAAGATCAGGTGCATCAATTTCAGAATTAGTTTTAATTTATAAGACCATGATTCGACCAATATTAGAATATTNAATATGATTTCAGGCAAATGAAGTCCGTTATTGTCAATACATTGTGTCAGTCGTTTCCAGAAATTGGTGTTGACATTTCAATAGGAATCTTGGCGGTGGCTTTACGAATATTATTATTTAGATGGCTCAAGTTGTTGGGTCTGTCACGGTACACGACGGACTTCAGATATCCCCACAAGAAATAATCGCAAGCCGGAAGATCAGGGGACCTTGCTGGCTACTGAATATCGCCCCTCAAATTGATCACGTGCCCAAGAAAGGCTTCATTCTAGACAACCATGAATGCTCTTGATGTATGCGCAGTTGTCCCATCTTGCTGGAACCAAACATTGTCGGGGAGGCCTCAAGATGGATTGTCGCACTACTTCGATATTCGCTGGAGATCTTGCAGTCATTTGGCGACCAGGCTTCTTCTTCACATCTTCAGATTACCTGAAGTTCTTCACCCACGAAACGATTGATTGTCATCCTGGAACACGCCACTTGGTGCAACGTTGAAGTGCCGACGAAATGCACGCTATCCCAAGTAGCAAGCCATCAATGGGCCATTATTGGTCCATTAATAAAAACCAACCATGAGCCAACCATTTACCAATAATAGCCATCAATTTACCAACAATGAGCCATCAATTCACCATTAAAAGCCAATATTTACCAACAATACGCCATTCATATAAAAAATAACTGCCAACAATTTGCCATCCATAGAACTAACAGGCGTCAAATTATTAATGAGATAGCAAATCATTTGCAAAAATCGTTTTTAACAGTTGCAGTACTGTAATAACTTAGAAGATACCTTAAACAGCTAATTTAATTACTATATATCGAAATAAATGAATTACATTATAAATATACTTGGACATTGCGCAATTCAACAAATTAAACACAAACAAAATAAAATTTTTACCAATAAAAATGTGAATGATGACGAATTTTGCTTCATCTCAATATTGAGAATACACACAACAACTGCAATGCAAGCACAGCTTTATATGGGTTCCAGCATATTCCACTNTGTATATATATATATATATATATATATATATATGCAATAGCAATCTGCCTTTATGCAGTTAGCGCATAAGCAAAATATTATGTTAAAGGATGTCCGTCTCTGACAGCCCACTCAATATTTATACAATTTATTTTTATATATTACATGTGGCAGTTATATTTTGACTTGCGCAATTTCATGTTAATGTGCGTATTCCGATTATTCAATTAACATTTGCTTTCAATTCTATGGGGAGTTTATATTAGGAATCTATTGAATTCGTCAAACGATTTCATCATGATGAACAAATGCAAACGCATTCATGCACTATCGAATTGCTTGACAAAGAGAGTCACTGATGTGGACTATTAAAAAACCGGACAAAATTGTAACAACCATTTGGAAATTGTTTAGAAAACTCTCATGAATAGCCTAAAAATAGCTTAAAAATTACTTAGAAAACGTCTAGAAGACGTCTAGAAGACGTTTAGAAGACGTTTAGAAAACGTTTAGAAGACTTCTAGAAGCCGTTTAGAAGACGTCTAGAAGACGTTTATAAGACGTTTAGAAGACGTTTAGAGGATGTCTAGAAGACGTTCAGAAGACGTTTAGAAATGGTGTTTAGAAGACGTTTAGAAGACGTTTAGAAAACGTGTTAGAACATCATTTGGTGGACACTAGATGGCATTCAGCAACGTTTAGAAATGGTGTTTAATAAGACGTTTAGAAGACGTTTCTTAAAACGTCTTACAACGTGTTATACCATTATAAGAGGGGTATAAAACGTTTTATTGTTTATTGGGTAGTGCTATTCAATAATTTTTCCTTTTGAAACAAGATGTAAATTTATCCTCAATGCGCAACCGTTGTTCTGGTGTTAAATGCTATAAACATTGATAAATGATATGAAACAATTTTTTGTTTCAAGCTCAGCCCTACATTGCTTAAATATACTGTTTGGACACAGTTTACATAAAAGCTGCGTCACTTTTAATATGTCAATTATATTTTAAATATTTAACTTTTAATTGATACTATTAATAGTTTTGAATTATTATCAGCATTTTAAAGTGGACAAATGATTGTTTCTATTATATTGTTAGCATATTGATAGTTGCGATATTATTTAATGTCTACTACGTTTTTTTGCAAAAAAAAATTTCATTTGCTACTCAGTATTTAGTGTTTAAGCAAAATCAATTTGTCTAAAAGTTTCTCAAATTTTCATTTTAATGATATATATATATATATATATACATATATACATATATATATATACATACATATATACATATATATACATATATACATATATACATATATACATATACATATATATACATATACATATATACATATATACATATACATATCTACATATATACATATATACATACATATATACATATACATATATACATATATATATACATATATACATATAATATCCTTAAACTTGTAGAGGAATTAGCGAAAAATGGGTTTGTTAGACGATTCTCAGTCGAAACTCTGCGTCCTTCCAATTTTGGAGGTCTTGCCATTTATAACGACTGAGAAACTCATGTTAGAATTCAATAGAGCATTTAATGAAAATTAGTTGTTTTCATCTTTTATTTCAGAATTTTGTGGAGTCTGCTAGAATGTTAACATTTGTACATGTGTCAGATCAGGACAATGCAAATTTTTTTACCTGTTTGCAACTGTGTCAAAGACATATGTATCAATTGCAGTTTTGAGAAATATTACCAAAATCTTGAATTTATCAAAACATTAGAATCTCCTCCTTATTCCTTGTACAACCATCAAAATGGAAATACAATCAGGGGCGCACCCAGCTTTTTCTATGAGGAGGGGAACTATTATGTATGTATGTATGTATATATATATATATATATATATATATATATACATCCAACCATTAAGGACTTGAAGATTACTTCATTTTTTCCTTAAATGTTTCTAATAATAAGAATAATACTAACAATCAGTACTGAAAATCAGTATGGAATTAAGGAAGGCAAGACAAACGTGAGGAAAAGAAGACATAACTGAGTAGAAGAGAAGCAAAGAGACAAATCAAGTATAAGCTGAAAGTGATGCATGGGGAATGCTGTAGGAATACAGAAAACTGTGACAGAAAAGAGAGCAACGATTGGCTAAAGAGAGAAATAGAAGCACTGATAATGGCAGCAAACCGAGAAAAGGTTAGCATAAAAGATATGGTTGATAGGTGTAGGCTATGTAAGAAAGAGACAGTAGATGATCTTATTACAGAAAGTTGGTGCATAATGAGTATAAATTCAGGTGTGAAAAGTTGGAACAAAAGAATCGAAGTAGTGAAAGTTTAAGCAGGTTGAGGTATTCTAAAAGCAATTGGAACACAAGCAGAAGTATAGGAATTACTTGAATGAGTTGTGATTATCTCAGATGTGGGTTGCAGAAGTGCGCATTTTTAAACATATATAAAATCCTAAGAGAGGGTCTCCAACTTTGGTAACTTATGAGTTAACAAGTTTGGCATGCCACCAACATTAATGTGTGTCAAGAAAAGTGTTAAGGATAATCACACCTGGGAACACTAAAGTGAAAACCTCTAGAGTATAAAACGTATGAGAATGTTGTGGTTACTTACAGTTCATTACATAACTGTCTTCATCTTCATTCTCATTACAATAATAGTTACTATTATAAATTAGGTTCTGTCAAATATGAATAATTACTACTTGAACAGACATAAATATTTTGCATGCTGATTATCTCTAGTATCCTTAGACATCATTCATATAATTGTGGTCAAAGGCAAAGAAGGCTCAACTTAAGATGTCCTCAACCAGGTATGTTACTAAATGTGAAGGCTCTAGATGAAATGAATACAACATAGGTGTTTATTTGTACTATTTGATAAAATTAAATGAATGTGTTCTGAAAAAAATACAAGATGTAATAGACTAAGTTGAAAATAATAGAAAGACTAATTTTGATCTATATTGTATTGCAAACTGAATAAATTGGTTAAAAGTTGATTTGAGATATACTTTCTTAATAATTGCATTTTATGATTTTGGCTCTCCTGAAAAGAATTAAAAAAATTAAAATATTTTTATGAAATTTGCCCTTATTGTGTTGCTTTAAGATTTCACTAGCTAAAACATTTACTTATCATTTGCTGAAAGAGCAAAAATAAATCTTCTGTTTTAGTCAATCTGGATGCTGTAATGACATTATATATATATATATATATATATATATACATAAACGAATTCTCGATACAAAGAGGCTAGATGTATTGTTTTCTACATTCAAAGAAAATGGCTATCAAAATAAAATGTTGAGAGAAATAACATCTAAATGTTTAAATTCATGTGAAGTTATGAATTCTTAGTCAATGAATATCCATTTTGAATTCTAGTCATCTATTTAGACTGAAAAGATCATTTATAATAATATGGCATGGGTGATCAAAACTCTTTTTCAAGACTTTTTAAAGCTTGTTGGTCTCAGCAGCTGTCTTATTCTTTTGTTTTTTGAAGGCGTCTATGAATCTATCATTGCCCCTATTTATCCACTTCGAGCAATTAACCATTATGAAACATCGCAAGCCATCGTAGGTTATACATTAGCAATGTTTCCATTTGGACAAACTGCTATTGCAATTCTTTTACTTATATTTGACATCAATAATTACATCAGAAATGTATTTATTTTTGCAAGTACTTCTTCTGCATTGGGCATCGCGGCGTTTGGGTGAGTGCTCTTTTGAAATTTTCTATATTTAGTGTAGCTGTTGAGCACAATTTTCTATAGATTAAAGTTTTCCATCCAATATATCAAAATTTATTGGCCTGAGAATAGGGCAATGCTAATAAGGATATTTTTATTTCGAGTTGAGTTTAGTCGAGTCGAAACGTTTTTTATTTATGTTAAATGAAAATTATATACATATACATATATATATACATATATACATATACATATATACATATATATATATATATATATATATATATATATATAGAGTTTACTAGTAAAAGATCAACTGTTTTAACCAATATGAAATTTACTTTTATATTTGGCTAAGAACTACTAATTGAAAATTGTCTTATATTTTAGTATATATAGTATTGCATAGCATATTAATTAATCAATATCAAGAAAACAAAACCTGTCAACTGTCATTTGAATAAATTTGTGTTTTTTTACAAACGTGAATGACTAGAGGGTGACATTTTTATGCTAATTAATTAAAAGCCATCTAATGTTAATTTTGCCCTCAGCAGGGAGAGGGTACTAATGAAAATTCAATAGACGAACGCCTTGATGTTAGTTAATAGAAAATATAGCTCAACCGCAATGGGTCATGAAAAAACTTCTGGAAAAAGGTCTTTTAATCAGAAAACTATATAAATTTTGTGAAATATGCAAACACGCAATGTACTATTCAATATCAAATTAGCACAACTTGTGTCTTGACCCGAATTGAAAATTGTAGCTGCATAAATTGCGATCAGGTAATCGCCTCAACCCGATTCAAAATGCTTTTGAGTAGTGTTCATACACTCATTAAAAAACATATATATAATATATGTAAATTCTTATTAATATATTCTAGTAAATCGCATTATTTTCATAAATGTCGCTTTATTCAATTTAATATAAGTGTTTAAATATTCTTATAGGATGGAACCGAGATTTGGATTGCTGAACCAACAAAAAATTGATATTGGCTGGTTTGTCTTGGGGAGCCAGCAAGTCCCCCATTATGTATTGGTGACAATTGATGTGATATATTGTTTATTATATGAAAATATTTTCAATATTTGTACCTAATTATAAAATATTTATTTAGACTTGCGGATTCTATTGAAAACAATGTGATTTACCAAGTAATATCTACATTGAGTCGTTTTGTCACTGGTGTGTCTACAGGTGCAGTATTTACAGTGATTTTTGCAATTGTAACAAATTACTTTGGAAAACTTGGTGGGAAAGTTTCCAACGCATTTGTCCCATTCTTCTATACAGGGATAACAGTTGGTCCACAAATATCCCTCTTTCTTTCTACATCATTTCAATACTCAACACCATTTTATATTTGTGGTGCTTTGGGTCTTATATTTGTTGTAACCTCCTCAACAATGTTTTTTCACAACGAAAACAGAAAATGTACTGAAAATCATACGGAAAGAATTAATTTTTCGTTTTTTGAATATACATGCGACCGTGGAGTGATAGCACTTCTTCTAAACTTATTCTGCATCCTTGCAACTTATGGCTTCTTTGATGGTATTTTGGCGCAGTTTTTTATTGAAGAAATTGGAGCTAATTCCTTTCAACTAAACATTGTTTATGCTATTGTAAGTATTCCACTGCTGCCTTCAAGTTTTTTCTTTGGATGGTATTTAGCAAAGAAGGGGCATGGCTTTCTTGTGATGTTTTCCTGTATAGCTCTGAACTCTCTTGCTACATTCTTCATATATCTTGGAAACTACTTTTTCATTTTCAAGCAATTTTATGTTGTATCATTTATGATTTTTTTTGCTTATACTGCAAGATCAACCGTTATTGCTGTAACTTTCCCAGTTCTTGCTATCTATACTCAAAAACGATTTCCTGAATCAAATCCAATTAAAATAAATGTATTTGTTGGCTCTGCCTTTGTCATCATGGCTAATGCTGGCCAGACTTCTGGTCCTGCATTTTTCATTGGATTTTTGAAAGTACATTATGGCATTTACATAAGCATTCTTGGAATGTTCATTTTAACCCTCTTCTGCTTCCTTAATTTTGTGTACTGTTTCATTGTAAATTCTAAGATTTCTATTTTTGAGAAACACTTTCTAAGTGTGCAATAAAAAACAAACTTCATCAGTATTTACAAATAGAATATTCTTATTACACAATTAATATAGAAATATAATGTTTACAGAATCCTGTAATAACTCAGTAAATTCTTTCTAAAAATTTTTTAGTAAAATATGAAAATTGTATAACTGTCATCATTCAAGTCTATTGAAATTCGTATTATTTTATTTATTTATTCTAATGATTATAATTAATTTACATCAATCAAATTTGAATTAAATGAACACTATTGTCTAACAAATTATTGTTAAAATTCCTAAATAAATTATATTAAGGAATACAACATAAAATTTCTGTTTGAATGATCAGAGTTGCAAACTCTTCAGGTCAATCCAAACCTTCACTGTATTACACTCCTAAAAAGATCAGGTGCATCAATTTCAGAATTAGTTTTAATTTATAAGACCATGATTCGACCAATATTAGAATATTGCTCTGCTGTTTGGCATTATGCCTTAACTCAAAAGGAGATTGCCTCAATTGAACGCATTCAGAGACGTGCCTTTAAAATCATAAGACCATCGTTAAATTATATGGAAGCGTGCATTGACCTACAATGTATAGCTCTTAATAAACGTAGAGAAATGCATTGTAAATCAATATGGAAAAACCTTGAAAGGCCAGAACATCCACTTCATTATTTTATTCCAAAATTAAAAAGAACAAACTATAATTTCCGAAATACTCGCAATTACACAATACGTGCTAGAACAAACAGATTGTTAAACAGCTTTGCAGTCCAATCATCAAAAGAAATGCTATAAAATCATAATAATAATAACTTTTGTTAATTTCATTTTGGTTTATTTTTGAACTTTGTATATTCGACCTCAGGGTCGCAAAAAGTCAAATATATACTCTCTCTCTCTCATATATACATATATACATATATACATATA
>CABFPE010000209.1:495603-510067 GCA_900660155.1 Hofstenia miamia | reverse complement strand
ATATATATATATGCTAGAATGTAGAATCATCACCCAGGCTGAGATGTGAGAGTATATATTTAGTAACGCGGACATACATTTTCTCCATAGCGGGGTAATGTTTGTCTTGTTGAACTCTGTTGTCTATAGCGCACTTTACTCTCGCACTAATCCACGTTAAGTTCCACATGATTATTACAAGTAACAACTACTTTTTAGGTAGCTCCAATAGAGCTGCCTGAAGTGGTATCCATTCACCAAGAGTCCACCCCCCACTCCGAGACTTCCATATTCCAGCAACTCATCTCATGCTCACAAAGACATTATTTATTATGTCTTGCCTAACTATTTGGTGATAATAAATACCAGTCACAATTCGACTTAGTAACTCACACTCAACAATGTGTGGGGTTAATAAGATAAGTAATACCCAAAGATGCAGTGACACTAGCTGCTGAAACAAATAAAAGTTAGGTAATAATCAAAGCAGCTTTCTAACCTACATATAAAATAATTATAGTCAATAGCAATACGTGACACTAGCTGCAACAAGATAAAAAAGATAAAGCTATATACAAACTGACTACAAATTAAAGCAGCTTCCTAACCTACATATAAAATAGATATAATCATTAACAATACAATATAATACGAAATACGGCCATTATCGGTTTCTTTATAGGTCTCCTAAGTTGTAACAAAATTAGATCTAAAACAAGGTAAAAAATGTAACATTCCTAGGGTTGGCTGACTAGCCTAATTGCGAATTTATTACGACATGTAGAATGCAGGATCGGTAGCCAGCTAAGCATGTTGTAAAATACCTATGCATACACTTAATTTAGATGCATGAAAAGATCAAGGCACCAAATCAATTTCCCCTCGAGACAGCTTTTCAACAGATAATCTATGTTCCTGAGCTGAGGCATTGGGAAATGAGAAATGAATTCTTGGATAAAAGAATTGTTGGTGAATGGATTTGTGTTGGGCAGATGCCCACTTGTATGCATTACATTAAGGCTAAGA
Source organism: Hofstenia miamia (assembly GCA_900660155.1). Classification (NCBI taxonomy): domain Eukaryota; kingdom Metazoa; phylum Xenacoelomorpha; order Acoela; family Hofsteniidae; genus Hofstenia; species Hofstenia miamia. The sequence goes on along the minus strand of CABFPE010000209.1, from coordinate 509,062 downwards.
GAGGTTAACTCTTAAATAAGTTAAAAAATCAGTGAGCAGTTGACAATAGAACTCCTTTTGCTAAATGAGCCACAAAGTAAATAAGTTGATTTATTAGTGCATAAAATATTCCAATGGAAAATTCTAAGCCATCGCTACTGCTAACTAATTCGACCTTGAAGGAACTAAGGGTGTAGATGTAAAACTTTACGTGTGCGATAAAAATCTAGTGTGTACTTTCAAGTTCTGATGAGCTGAGTTTATAGGAATTTGGCCTCTTGGATCAGCTTCAACGGCATAAGAAATCAGCTGTAAGATTAGCTACAATGATCTGCCTTGTCTATATTCTTGGAACTCACAATTGATTAAGAACCATCGCAGTAAATTGCGAATTCAAAATATTTAAAATTTAAAGCTCAAATCTGTTCGTTTTCTTTTGAAATGTCCCACTGAGAAATGAAATATACATTCTGCAATATGTAATCTTTTTTACAGAAATCCCTTAGCTAATCTAAACCTGCTAATGTCTTTCTGCATCGTGTGTCTATCATCAACTTTATCCAATTCAAAGTGAAATAACTGTTGTGTTTATTATGCAAAATGAAATATGGATTTTTAGCATAGCACGAGATTGTCTGCCATTACTTTTCAATATACTTAATGTTTTGAGAAATTTCTTGCTTTGTAATTGCAATATAAATTTTATGTACTACATTGTTACATACGAAAATTATTTATGTCAAATGCAGATTCAAATTTAGAAATCAGTCATAACAACAATTTTCAACTTTGTGCACAATCAATTATGATGATGCTAGGACCATTTGTTTTTGATTCACTCCAAATTAGACTTTATATGCCAGTAGACGATCATTGAATGTAGTCCTTTCTCCTTTGGCATAGATAGCAAACTATTGAATAAAACTAGGAATGACTGATAATCCAAATATCTGTTCCATGGATTATTTTAAGTTGCAAGAAAATTGTTTAAAACTGCTCCATCTGAAGTCTTCCAAAATTTTCATTTTCATCATGATTTGATTTTACCTAATTAGTAGACAGCATTATTACAGTTCTTCTGCCAAGTCTAATATTCATTACTATTTTAACAGGTTGCTTAACTTTGGTAAGCCCTCCTACTCAGTGACGTACATAGAAATATTTTTTAGAGAAGGCCCAATGCAAGATGATATTCTAATTGCATAATTCGTNAGCTAATCTAAACCTGCTAATGTCTTTCTGCATCGTGTGTCTATCATCAACTTTATCCAATTCAAAGTGAAATAACTGTTGTGTTTATTATGCAAAATGAAATATGGATTTTTAGCATAGCACGAGATTGTCTGCCATTACTTTTCAATATACTTAATGTTTTGAGAAATTTCTTGCTTTGTAATTGCAATATAAATTTTATGTACTACATTGTTACATACGAAAATTATTTATGTCAAATGCAGATTCAAATTTAGAAATCAGTCATAACAACAATTTTCAACTTTGTGCACAATCAATTATGATGATGCTAGGACCATTTGTTTTTGATTCACTCCAAATTAGACTTTATATGCCAGTAGACGATCATTGAATGTAGTCCTTTCTCCTTTGGCATAGATAGCAAACTATTGAATAAAACTAGGAATGACTGATAATCCAAATATCTGTTCCATGGATTATTTTAAGTTGCAAGAAAATTGTTTAAAACTGCTCCATCTGAAGTCTTCCAAAATTTTCATTTTCATCATGATTTGATTTTACCTAATTAGTAGACAGCATTATTACAGTTCTTCTGCCAAGTCTAATATTCATTACTATTTTAACAGGTTGCTTAACTTTGGTAAGCCCTCCTACTCAGTGACGTACATAGAAATATTTTTTAGAGAAGGCCCAATGCAAGATGATATTCTAATTGCATAATTCGTTACTATGGCTGGTTAAAAATTATTGAATTTTTATTTTTTATAGTTCAAACATATGCGGGAACTTCACCATCATTTCCTAACTCCAAAAATGCAAATATACAATTTGTGCAACTTCTCAAGACCCAACAGAATTTTTTATAACTTTTAATTATTTCATTGATTCAAGCCTAAAGTAGTAATATTTTGATGTGGTGGGTAATTGTGTGAAATTGTATCAAACTTTTCAGCAAAATATGATTATTTTTAGAAACAACGCTATTTTTGTGTAATATTTTTCACGAAAATATGCACTAAATTGAACACATTATGTATTTCAAACTATAGGATTTCATTGTGCACCTCAAATCAGAAAATTTTTGAGCATTTTTATGGTATGGGATTAAGTAAAGTTCAAAATTATGAATGTGTGCCTATTTGTCAAATTTTGTTGAATATTTTGATAATATTCAAGAAAATAAAATATTCCAAAAAGAAAAACTCTTGCTAAAATCAATGAAGTTTCAAAATTACGAAAAATTGTTCTGGGTTTTGAAATGTTACAAAAGTGCTTCTTGTAATTTTAGAAAAGGTTAATGTTGATGAATCCACCCATATCATTGAATTTGAATACAAAAATTTGGCGCACCCTATAGGGTTTGTAATTCGTATACCACTTTAACAAAGCATTCTTATTTGGAGGGAGCGGGCCCCTCGCCCCTCTTCTGTATCAGCCCCTGTTTCTACAAGTGATCATAGTTTGGACTTAAACTTTTGCTGAGACTAGTTATCTTAGTGTTACGCAGTATATCGCTAATGTGAATGGCGTGAAACTAGTCGTTTGATTTCATGACTGAATTTAGAATTCAGTATGAACCCTATTTAGCACGTTTTGATAAGCCTAGAGGAGGAAGATTCAATTTTCAGAAAAATAATTTAGAAATACAACTAAATTGACGATATTTGAGTTCTAGTCGATAAAAAAGATCTGTAAAGTCATTCAATTTGAATTTTTAGTTAAGGATTTAAGTGCATTAAAAATAAAATTACACCATTCTTCAAAATAAGAGCATCAAAATGAGCTTTAGTATTTCCAATTTCTTGCAAACATCTTCTTTGGGACTTTTTCATAGGCTTGCAATGTGTAACTTAACTTCATTGTCATAGCAAAATTTTATAATTTATTTCTTGATTTGTGTAAACAGTCCTCTGTCGTACATGTTTTCGTCTGGATTGCATTTAGATTGGTGAAGCAATTTGACTATTTTATGCTGAAAAACTGTTGAATTTTGATCACTGTGTAGCATCTTTGCTCAGTGTGTCGCTGTTTTCCTAATCTATGAAAAAGTGATCAGTATCTGTTGCTTCTAACTTTTTTCAGTTTTTCAGATTTTTTTACCATATGAACCAATTCCTTGTTCAACAAACCTGTAGAATCGTATATGTTCTTTGTGGAAATTCGTAGTCGTTGCACAACTTGTACATTGATATGTCAAATTCTCAAATATTCTAATTGCATATTACAATTATTTTTGATATCATCAGTTTCTATTTATCCTCTCTTTCTCGGCAAAAAGTATTATACAATGTCAACATCATAAATAATGTTGAAATTTGATTATATATACATATATACATACATATATACATATACATAGCGAACTAAATTTAACTTTTGTAAAACAAAGGCAAAGATAATTTCTACATAACATTGATTATAATTGAAATATTCAAATTAATATAAAAATTAATATACACAATTTCTGAACTAAGTTAGCATTGTTTGAAAGCTAGCAAAACCTACTTTGACATTTTACTTTTACATATTTGTTAATAATTTATTATTAGATCTAATGAATTGAAAATATTTTAATTATGTTTATGTTGCTTTAATTTATTAACAATTGCTAAGGCATATACAATGTATATTATACATGCATATTCAAGGACGCTTTGTGGAATACAATTTACTCAATAAACAGGAAAAATTAAGCTTAGAATGTTGCTATTGAATTTCCATTCCAAACGTGTTGTGTTGGTAGTTAATATTTTTAAATAGAGTGGCATGGGATGCAGCATAAATTGATTGAGTGCGCAACAAATTGTCAATGTAAAATGTTTCTACTTAATCTCCTAAAAAATCTGATCACGTTTAGTTATAATTGTAAGAAGATAAACAGAATATTATTATTGCCTACTTAAAAAATGTTTCTCCCAAATAGAGATTTTAGAGTTTAAAATGAAACAGTACACAAAATTTAGTAAGGAAAAGAGGTTTAGAATGCAAATTCCTAGAATGCTTATGTAAATACCATGATACACTTTTAAGTATCCAATAAAAAACGCAGAACCAACTGTGACTCCAGCATTGGCCGTGATAACAAACGAAGAGCCAACAAATACATTTATTGTATTTGGATTGGATTCTGGGAAAATTTTGCGAGTATAGATGGTAAGAACTGGGAAAATTACAGCAACAACTGTAGATCTTGCAATATAAACAAATGAAATCAGAAATGAAGTGACATACAGTTCTTTGAACGTTGAAATGTAATTTCCAAGAAATATGAAAAATATAGCAAGTGTATTCAAAACTAAACAGGAAAACATCACAAGAAATCCATGACCCTTATTAGCTAAATAGCATCCAAAGTACAAACTTGAAGGCAAAAGTGGAATAGTTATAATAACATAAGCAATGCTTAGTTGAGAAGAACTGACGCCAATTATTTCTATAAAAAATTGTGCCGTAACACCGTCAAACAAACCATATGTAGAAAGTGTACAGAATGTGTTTAGAAGTAGCACCTTCACGCCAAGATCAGATATATATTCAAATGGAGAAGTATAGATTCCTTCAAAATTTTGTTTATCACATTTTATATGTTCGCTTTGAAAAAATATAGTGGAAGAAGCTAAGACAAATATTAAGCCTAATGTACAACAAACATATAACGGGGTTGTATAGAAAAATGTTGTTGATAGGAAGATTGATATTTGTGGTCCTACTGTTTGTCCTGTATAGAAAAAAGGAACGAATGCATTAGAAACTTTTCCACCAAGTTCTCCAAAATAATTTGTGACGATTGCGAAAATCATTGAAAACACTGCACCTGTTGAAACACCAGTGACAAAGCGCATCAATAAGGAAACTGCTTGGTAAGTGATATGATTTTCTATTGAATCAGCAAGCCTAAATAAAACTTAACTTAGTCAAATTTTATTTGATGATCTTATTAAGAATTAGTTAACAATTTAAGTATCACTAATTTCAATTAATAACGCAAAAAATTATGCTTGTGTTAAAACACTGAAATTAAATTGAAATATAATATATAAATGCGAATTTTTTTAAACTTATTAAAATTATTGGCCAATAAATTCACCCAAGTGGCACCCTATGCATCTAAAATTCAATGGTTTAAACATTTTTCAGTATTTCATAATTAATTTATTTCACAATTGGAACTTCATCCATTGCTGTTCTCCGAGTTTAAAAGACACATCACAAATGACATGATGATCCTTGCAGAGTTTAAATGATTAAAATATTGATTACGCATTTCAAGCAAATAGGCAGTATTAGGCAAGTCAAAATTAGGTAGGACCAGTTTGGATAAAGATTGCGAGCTGGAATATCATCGGACATCAAATTGTCTTTCATATAAACACATATATAGATAGATAGATAAATTTTTATATTGTTCAAAATCATGAGCAAATGCAACTAAAATTTACAATAAAAAAACAGGTAAATTTTCTCAAATCATATTACAATCGTCATTGTATAATTTTGTTGCCACATAGGGAAACCTGCACTTGCCTTGACTTTTACAAGCAAATGGGAGGCGAAATAAATGTTTATTTCTTGTTGAAGAATTAGTTTGAATGCTTTCCAAATAAGGATATAGAGGATGAGACGATAGTGTTTGAATCTTGATGTACTGCTCAGTGACACGTTTCTTGATTTTTGTTGATACATCCACCAGAGATTCACAAATAATTTTACCTGAATGTCTGGATATTACATCTAATTTGAAAATATTTGCCCCTGATATAGCAAGAGGAGAGTAGGTGAGTCTACTTTCAATGTATGTTTTGTACACCTCAACGAACTCCGACTTTGATAATCTTCATTTTATCCTATCTGATATTCTGCGTTGAACTTCCGCGGGTAAACTTAATTTTTGATCAATATGTACGCCAGAATTCGCAAACTTGTTACCTTTTAATTGGTTTACCATCTAAATCTAGATAGTCAACGTCCAGAGTATTTTTGCAGTATTTACGACTATCTCCTGCGTTTTATAACAATTAATCAGAAGTCCTACTTTTTTACTATTTTCATATATTCCTTCCAATTCTAGTTGTGCATCGTCTAGCTTATTTGAGTTTACTATTAGCATGTTATCATCAGCATACTTAATCATAATATTTGAAATTCATTTTGGTTGAAGATCAGATAATAATAATGGAAATCGTTGTAAATTGTAGCCTAGTTTGTAGATTGTACATATTTATGTGTTACATAGTTGTATTGCGTCATATGTATTGTGTATAATTACAAGCAAATATAGGCTAGTTAATATTATTAATATTATTACAACACTACATTCAGGAACGCCTCGCGATTTCAGTTTCGGTTCTGATGTGCAAGATGATATAGTTGTGCATAATGTCCTGCCCGTCAGGAAACTTTTATGCCAATTCCGATAAGGGTGTATGCCTTCAATTTTGGATATTCTTTCCACGATTATATCTATTTCAACCAGCATTAAATGCTTTTGATCAGTCAACAGCAATGATCCTTAGAGTACAGGCGATTAATCAAGTAGATCTCTACATTTGGTGAGTAGGAAGTCAAAGCATGATCAGCTGTTAGACATTTTTTATGTAAATTGATCACTCCTACTTGCCATCTCTAAAGGCAATCCTGTAAACGTGTCTATATACCTTTCGAACCTTTTAGCTGGAATCTCACCAACAATAATTGGTCTTAATTCGCTACAAATATTAACAATGCGCTTTTTGGTACTGGAGTCACAATATCTTGTTTCCATAGATTAGGGAATACTCCATTTACCAAGCTAGATACCCATATTAGCCAAACTGGTAGTGTTAATCCAACAGATTGTCTTTTCCAAAACCAAGTTCCTGCAGCTTTATTCAGGTTAATTCTACTTAGAAATCGTTAAACATCATGCTTTTCTGGTAGCTACTTCATTGCATTTTTTCTATAAATAATTGTATGAAATATAATAACATATACATATATACATATATACATATACATATATATACATATACATATATACATACATATAGGTCAGATCGAAAGTTCGTGGCCTGAATATTTAATTCATTTTTAACTATCTAAAAGGAAGTAAAAAGTAATTTCAAAAACAATATAATATTCAAATATATTATCCATTAGTCTGTATACATGCTTTCATTCTATTAAACCATTCGGAGAAGGTTTTATGCCACATGATGAGAGGTATATCACGAATTTGTTCACAAATCGCATTGTCCAGAGTGTCAAACTGCTTGCCACGAAGTTTTTGTAACGTAACTAAAAAGAAAAAAATCACAGGGTGACAAGTCTGGGCTGTATGGAGGGTGATTTAAAACTTTGACTGTTGGCTGCTCAAGAAATGTTTTTGTCTTAATCACTGAGTGAGCTGAGGCGTTGTCATAATGAGAAGCAGGCTGTTTCGACTTATCCCAGGCTTTTAGCATTTTAGTAAGTGCTACAGAATAGTAGGCCTACCACTCTGAGGTAACAGTAAGTTGCCCTACAACAGGGACAATTGAGACAAGTCTGGCTTTTAAGAAAAATACGCAAATCATCTGACGTTTGGTCAACTCTCCTGAACGAACTTGCGAAGGAGCTTCTTCATTCTCAAGACACCACATTGCAGATTGGTTTTTGTTAAAAGGCTCATACTGACGAATAATTGTTTCATCTCCGGTCACATTTCCATGAATATTTCGGCTATCCGCTGCCTTGAACCTTTGCAGCCATTCCGAACACACCTCAACATGCTTTCGTTTTTGGTTCACAGTCAAATAATGTTAGGAACCCATTTAGATTATAATTTTTTAAGGCCCGCTTTTTGAATCAAGCTTAATATAGCATTGTAACTAACACCTAATGTCATCGACATTTCTTCATCGGTTATTCTTGGACCTTGCCGAACAATTTCAATGAAAGAAGCGAGATTGTCATCACCAGATGCTGTTACGGGGCGACCAACACGAGAGTCATCTTCATAGCTATCTTTCCTTTCTTTAATTCGCTTAAATCATTTTTTTACTGTAGAAATGGCTGGTGCTTCATCTCCAAAAGCTTTGTTTAATCTTTCAAATGACTCCGTAGTGTTTAAGCCACTTCGAAAGTCGTAATAAATCATCACGCCAAATGTTTAATTATTAAGCTCCATATTTGTCACAAAAATGTTAATAAAATCAATAATGCTTAATGAATGTTTCTGTATATTTTCCAAGTTACGAGCTAACAAGTTCGCAAGTTACAATATTTAATAAGGACATTTTAGCTGTATAGCGAACTAGGCCACGAAATTTTGGTCTGACCTGTATATATATATATATATATATATATATATCCATGCTATAACCAACATTTGAGTGTAGTATGCAAGCTACTACAGTAGTCACACCAGTTTTAAACCAGTAGCAATCAATGTTATTTATGCGAACTGATGTGAGCATGGAATTCAAATTTTTAGTCCTTCTAATATTTAAGCCATTTGGTAAATTTTGGTTAATACATGTTAACAAAGACTTAATACTCAAGATAATTTCAATACATCTAAGCTGCTTCTTCAACTGGTCAAAGTTAAGTGAAAAATGTTAACATTATTTTTAATGATTTTATAAAATTTCTCAAAATTTTTTTTTGAGAAATATCTAAAATTCTTATCAGTTTGTACTAAGAAATTGTCCATTACTTTATAAAATTTCCATGAAAAAAATTCATTTATGTTTCTTTAAAAAAAATTTAATATTCACAAAATATATCAAAGAACTCAGAGTACTTCAATAAATTTCCAAGATTATTCTAAGTTTGCACACTAAAACCCAATTTTTGACAAACTCTGAATTTGCTATATATTTATTGAAAATTGTATTTTCACACTCCAAATCATCTTTGTCATGTCAACTGTTATTTGATCAGAACAAATTTAAAATTGAGGTCTGTTCATTCAGGTTTTCCATAAATTCTTCATACACATAGGCCTCCTCTATAAACGTATGCGTCATTATTCCAAATCTATTGACTGTTAGATTTTTGTTTTATTAAGGTTGGTTCTAAATACTGCCAGTTCATAGCATGTGAATACATAAATATTTCAAACAAGCACTCACCCAAAAACTGCAATGCCCAATGCTGACGAAATGCTTGCAGAACTGAAGACAATTCTGATGTAATTGTTCATGTCGAAGATAAGGAAAAGAATTGCAATAGCAGTTTGGCCAAGTGGAAACATGGCTAAGGTAATAGCTACGATTGATTGAGTTGTTTCATGAACATTCATTGCTCTAAGGGGATAAATAGGGCCAATAATTGATTCATAGATGCCCTCAAAAAACAAAAGCATGAGGCAGCTGCCGAGACCAATAAGTGTTACACAGTTTCTAAGAAGAGTTTTGATTGCCAAATTCATTTGATCAAGTAGAGCCTTGTAATCTAAATAAATATTAAAACACAAATTTACCAAATTATAGTATTTCCTTAAAATATTATGCTTCTAAGAACTGACCTTTTTAGATAACCAATTGTGGTTGAAAGTACCCTAAATAAGTTAAAAATTCAATCAATAGGAAACATTTACATTTAATTACAAAAGCATAATTTGTTTCCTGCTAATTTTATGCTAAAAAATAATACAAAACTTTTAATACAAATATTTTCCAAATTGGTAAGAATAAAATTATGGTTTCATAATGTCCCCATGAATTTGAGAAAGGATTTAGAAAACTTCGTTGTCTGATTCAAAATTCCTTTAACTCTAATATTTATACTTTCATGATATACAAGTTTTACAGCATTCCTAAATATATTGGATGTTCAAAATTTGGGATCTATCAGAGAAGAGTGAACAGGTTTAATAAGTTCACAGCTTCTTTTTCCAACTATTTATAAACTTAGTAATTACTGATTTTATAAATTTCAGGCAAGCGGAGGCAAATTGAGTTATGAAATTTGAAGTCTGAAAATCAGCGTTTGAAAAAAAAATTGTAATAATTCGATTAGTTGAAAAAATTTATTATTTAGAGGTCTGAAGTTCAAATAACACTGAGTAAAATTTGAGAAAAGAATTTCTTTTAATATGCAGGCTACTTTGACCAATACACAACACCTAGGTTGAGATAATAGAATTAAGACAAAATTTTCCTGAACTTCACCTTTAATAACAAATTCTGAGGCTCTACTAACCAATATCATTCAGAAACTCTATATTTTATAAAACACTATAAAAGTGTTTTTGAAAATCTACACTATTTGCAAATTTACCTGAATATTGATAATAAAATGATTAAGTAATAAATATGGACACTGTGTATATAGATGAGAAAGAATTTTTGTCTAGGAATATTTATAAACTTGTTTTTTCTGCCATACAGTTATAGTTTAAGAATATTTGTTTAAGTTTTGAGACGTATCACTTACATTATCTTGGCATCTATAATCAATGCTTTAATAGATTTGCCTCTTTAATGTTTATTGATGCAATTTACTGCAAATGTTGCTAAATATGACTCAGTAAGCTTAACATAATGTTTAGGCGTAACCTAGAAGTAACACTAGTGCAATGTACTATTACAAAAAAAGCTTCTCAATTCAGGGCTTAAGTTTGGTTTTAAATAATTATATATATACCTTGTAATGAATTGTAAGAGCAGTTAAGGAATCCTTGGTGTTTGTTAATGGCTACTGATTAAAATCAGTTTATTGAATTGAATATTATTTTAGTCTAAATGCATATTCAATATTTAGCTCCACCAATACTAGACTGTTTGCGAATAGTATATCCGATGCATACGATGATATCTTGAATTTTCTTTCGCAAATCAAAGGAATTTCAGCTAGCTGGTAATTCAAAAATCCATCTGTTGGAAAAATTGCAGTAATTGCTTCCTTTATACAATTACTCAATGATAAATTTTTGCAATACATTGAGAAAAGCGAAGAAATGCATACATACAGTATATACATTGTATTCGTCAGTTGTATCATGAAAATCTTCATTTTCAGTGCTTAGGTGGCGCATTTTTTTTGAAAATTCAATAGCGTTCCTGACTAACTTAAAAAAATCTTATTTTTAGTTACTATCTTTCAGTTTCTTATTTATATACATTGTTTATGTACTATATATATATAATATATACAAAATATTTCAAAAACATAAATTGTAGGAGTTAAATTTTGGAAAAACTGACATATTATGAATGTTGTTGAAAATTTGCAAATTGTATTATAGCAGTAAAAATAATTCTATTCTCGGATGTGAGCAGGTACCTGTAAAAAGCTTCGGGTGAGGGTAACAAGGTATTTTTTGTCGGGCGAATGCGGCAATAAAATACTCTATCTGCACATCACTAGCTTTTAACAGTTAATTTATAATACATTGACTTGAAGTCATTAGTAGTAAGTGAGATTATTTTTAAATGAAAATAGGAAAAAAATATTTAATTACAGCATATCTGTTTAAATTAAATTTAAAACTAGTAGTGCCGAACCTTTGATAAATTTGCCTGGCTATGCCACTGGTGTTATTAACTATATCACCTTACCTCTTATTTCAATTAAATCTCTTTTGTAAAATGTACACTCGTAATAAGATAATTAATTGTTGTATTAGTTCCAATTTTATCATCAAATACACAAGCTCTATTCTTAAAACGAGTATCTTTTACAGCTTTACAGTATTAAACGTTTATCTAGAACTTGTATTAATTCTTGAATTATATGATAGTAAAATCAGGTCTCCAGATTGATCCACTAGCAATATCATTTTTTATTATTTGTTCTGCTACATTGATTGTAGCGTGAATTATTTTAGGAAATTAAATTTTTAAACGCACATACATCTACCAAGAATTGAAGTATAATTCTTATAAATGAGTGCCATTTTTATTGTCATACAGCGATTACGTCCTAATTTGGGCTAGGTGGTCCAAACACCCTCATGGAAACCTAGGAAATCCCTTGGCAAAAAAACCTAAAACAAAATCAACAACTGGTGAGTTCCCGAGCTGAGAGACATATTAGTGTGATGTTGTCAAAAAAATGAGATAGTAGTGATAATAATTACAATTAACTTAGGCTACGGCGATGTTAGTTTTTAGTAAAAATTTATGACCTCGCCATTTCAGTTTTTCTATATCATACGTGCAAAGCTATTTTATGATATCAATTTTAAACCATTTATTTGTTTGATCTAATTTGTTAGTTCATTCTATATATTTATAGCTGTGTTTAGAAATGAGTTTCTCATTCCATTCCTATATCTGATTGATAGGTGATCGTTAATTGGATCCTAAAGCTGTCGCTTTGTTTCATAATGTAGGAATGGCGATATTCTTCATAGGGTAAACTAGGTATACAATTGATGAAAGAAACATTTCATGAATCGGATCTTTGTTGCGAAATACATTACAAATCTTCTTAGTTTCTAAAATTGTTTTATTCTTGTCTATCTTAAGTTCACAATTTTCGTTATTTTCGAATTAAGTATATTTTTTTACGTTGTTCAATATATGGCAACTTCCAATATATTTTTTTTCATTGGATTGATCTTGCTTTTTGTTATGTATTTATATTTACAATAAGTCAATAAGTTAATTTATAATAAATTTAAATAAAAAAACTCCAAAATCATTCGACGTATTAATTCGATATAAAAACCAAGTTGTTCATTAGCTGTTTGCCTTCCTCAAAATTAATTTGATTTTGTCAGACATAATTTTTTCATTTAATATTTTGGTCCCTTTCGCAGTAGTTTAAAATTGCCAATTAATTATAATTTTGGTATATTACATAATTTTGTTGTATTTCATTTTTTAATGGAAGCCCAGTATAAACAGCCATACAAAGTTCCGGAACTATTTCTCGTATAAACACAACCACCTTTCAAATTAGAAAGTAAGATTCTACAAAGCATGTAAAGCATTAGGTTATAATTCAAGCAGGTAATAGCAGAAAATCCAGTAGAAAGAATTGATATAGTTTGAAGCATTTTTTCATTTGTCAGTTTCACCAAAGGCAGCAGTGGGATTCTAAATATTCAATTGTGTTAAGACATAGAATGTGTTGCATTACATTATTCAAACAAAATTGAATAATAACCCAACATCCACAAAGATCGAGTAAACACCAATAATATTTAGGTCATGATGAATACACCTAAGGCTAAGATTTCTGAGGCCCTAATTGCTAAGATGGATTTATGAAATATTAAAGCATGACTAACAGTTTGAATATTTTTTAGTGTATGCATATTTATCCAAATTAATTATACTACGACGATGATTTTATGTCGAAACCGAATATATATATA
>CABFPE010000209.1:472741-495497 GCA_900660155.1 Hofstenia miamia | reverse complement strand
TATATATATATATAAATATGTAAATATCAAAGTCTTCACACATTGCGGAAGCATTTCATTTCACAACGTTGATCAATTATATTTGGAAATAACGCCATCTAGTGTTGACTTCACAATAACAGAATGTAATTCTATAGATGCGTTAAATATGAAAAATCAACTTAAAAATTTGTGTTATCACTAGCTCGCGTAAAACTCAATAAAGTCAAGGTTTTTTCTCTGAAAAACATATTGCAAATTTGCTTAGGCATGAGAAGCGCGAGTTGAGTAATCATGTAAAATGGTTGTAAGGTCAAGATAATCAAAGATATTTTGTTAGGTTAAAGTTTCATTTTTATGCCAAAAGATGGTTAAAATAGATTTATTTTTCGTCAAAGTCTTTATTTTTTGTTGGAATTTTTATCAAAAATTTGAATTCAAGATAAACTAGTTGTTCTAATGCCATTATTGAAAAATGATTTTCATAGATTCCTTAATCTTAGCATAGGATCGTTGTTTTTCTGATGAAAACCTTAAAAATTATGTTTTTTCATTTGCAAACAATACTTTGTAACACGTTTTAAGCAAAACACGCTCGATTTGAAATACCTTTATTTTAATCATTGGGTGAAAATATCAAAATTTTTTGTTTTTGGCCAATTTTTATAATCAAAATATTTAATTTTTTGGTCAAAAAATTAATCCCCATAGTTATCACAATATTAAACCGTAAACATATTTAACAAAACAGCACAAAAAAGGAATGAAAATAAAGAAATATAAATATATAAGAAACTAGTGATAACAAGATGAAGTTAAAAGATTTCTGCTTTTTGCATCAACTTTGTAATATATTGTGCTTTGAACAAACTGGATCAAATAACAGCTTAAAATTTCTTGGTATTTATTGTAATCAACTCAACTTCCAAACACCTCAATAATGTAAAGGCAACCACTCGCGCATAAGGTCTTAACATGTGTAATTATGTCTTGGAACAAGCTACCATTTAAGATCAGATTAACAAAAACATTTAAAAAATTACTCAAAAAAACGTTTTTAGAGAACTAATACAAATATGAAATATCTAAGCAACAAAGTGTATGGTGAAGTATATAGGCAATTTCTTTTGGTCAACATAAATAATCTGGTTTGTTGCTCTCTAGAATTTCTGTTTGGAAAGAATTTTCACATATACTCTATACATGCTTTATAGAATGTATTTTCCATATGAATATCTTAATCAAATTTCAATAAATAAATTTTCATTAACTTATTACTTGCATTTTGAATTTTTAGGCATCCTTACATTTTCAATAAAACTGTTCAATTCCATTAAACTATTTTAAACAGTGACTTCCCTAGTAAATACGTTTGGAAAATTTGGCAACTATTTGCCAAATATTTGGATAAAAATGCATAATTTTCGTAAATGGCAATAATTTGGAAATTTTTTGCCAAATTTTCTAAAGTTATTTACCTTCATATCTTATTCCCCACTGACATTTTATGGATTTATGTTTGGCATAAACTTGAATATAGCCCACGAACAAAGCTCAAGTTGTATTTAAAACATCTAAATCTAAAACATCATGTTAAATTATTTATTTTTTAACGATATACTTTGCTACATACCAAGACCTTGTGAGCCCTACAGCGATTGAAGATGCTTGCTATTTTTTCAGTTGATAATAATAATCAATATTCTAATTTAGGTAGTGCTATTTGCTAAACTATCATGCTTGTAACAATATAATGGCTAATGGGGTACTACATTAACAGCAATAGTCAAAAAATGAATAAAAAAAAATTTTAGTTTTGAAAACTATGCAAAATTCTATGCAATTCAAGACTTCCAGAATTAAATTAAGACTTCTTTTAAATAAATTTACACAATTTGTACTGGATTTATTAATATATGACGTTTGATTTTAAGTTGTATTATTGAAACATCTGCGCAGAAATCTTCTTGAGAATTGTAATTCAAATTTTGTATAAGCAATACCGATCAGGAGTGCATTCTGAAAATTTTGAAGTCCATTCAGTAGAGTACATTAAAATGCTTTTTGTCTTGGAAAGGTAAGCATTATGTCTCTGCCTGTTACAATGATTGTTGGAAGTAATGCAAATACCTAGTATTGCACATTCTTAAATTTAGGAAACATTTAAAACCCTAAAAACATGGTTTATGGATCTAGATTGAAAGCAATATCTTTAATAATATCTTCCTTATCTTATGAGGGGCATACACAGAAAGAACCATAATTTGCAATAAAAAGTGATTGTATTTCTTCATTCCTTCCCAAATATATAAATGAGTTAACATAAATCAAATGCGTGAATGGTTAGACAAAACTTAGGAAATAATTGTGATTTCTAGAAAACTACATTTGCAGGAACATGCTCACAATCATAAAGATTAGGCGCCCGTTTCAAGCTTTACTCTAACTTATATAGGAATTTAAGTGTAGCTGTGCCACAGTGATGCTACACTCATGTCAGGTTGAAGATAGGAGTACCTGAATGATTGCACAAAACAAAAGAGTCACTGTAAATCGCAAATTACATGTAAATTAAGTTATATTAGTCTGGTTCGATTAAAAACTTTGGTGTGAATTTTTATTGCTAGCTGCATATATATATATATATAAATATATATATATATAGAATATTCCTAAAACATTAGGCCTAAGCAATATCTAATTTATTTCAGGGATATTTCCACTCTTCCGGTTCAAAAATTAAAGTTAAATATAATTATTTCAAATTTTGAAACTAACACAAGAACAAAAACGCGATTTAAAATGAGAGAAAAATGAAAAATATTCCTTCTTAGCAACAAACGCCTTTATGAATTTACAATAGACAACTACAAAATATTCAAAAGCTACATTTATAAAAATAGATTTCCATTAACACTTAAAGAGGCAACAAATAGATAAAGCACACTTTCAATTTTGTTCTTAAATAGATAATATTTAAAAATGAAAGAAATATTTTTCAAACACTACTTAGTTTATTGTTTTAAACAAATTTATTGGGTTTTCTTCATATTTGTTCTCTTACTGACCATTTTGGAAAAGTTTCAGCAAGTTTTATCTATTTATTATGACGGGTAAGGAGTACTTTCCTTCGTTTTGAAGAATTTGGATCGAAAATTTATTAAATTTACAAAATTTTGAAACTATTTGTACACCAAGATTTTCAAAAATATTTAGATTTAAACCTATTTGTTTAGATATGTTTCTTGATGTCTACAGTACTTTTAGCAACATACAAATATATACATATATGTCTTCAATTATGTAGGCCAAGTCTCTTGTAGTAGAACTCCTCGTATCATTAGCAAGATTAGTGTTAAGGAATCATTGATTTTCAGAATATTTGAATTATATAATTAGACTTAAGAGGAAGTTGATTTGAATGAAATTGTAAATTTAATTCTAGGGACACGCTCTTTTCATTAGAATAGATATTCAAGAGCCAGTGAAATTAATTTTTTATAGAACATCGCTTTTGCAGTGTAAGCGTTAGTAGCAGACAATTGTTTTTTCCTCTGCGTGAGTCAGAGTTAACTTACATTGGCTCGCTCTTTAGTTGAATGAGTAATATTTCTGAAAAACGCACAAATTGATTTATTCGCTTCAATCATGTTCACAGAAAGTTAGCACTGCCAAAACAGTAAGTTCATTGTCTAATAGCTGATAATTCAAAGGAAATACACTACAGCTAAATATTAACACGTTTCTATCTGTTTGAATAAAACAATTCGTCTGAATATTTAACAAAATATATTCCATCATTTTTATAATAAATATATAGATTTATATATTCATTGATACTATATTATATATATATATATATATATAAATATGTAGACAATTACAAATTTTGTTTCAAGTACCAAGCTGTATCACCTCCTTGTATAATCACCATTAGAATGGTGTGATTTTTTAGATCACAGTTGCAGAACCGATTCTTTTAGTAGATAATTATCAGAGGTTACCAATTATAGACCGCTGATCCTCTAATGGCTAGAATGATTATGTGAAGGTACACTAGCCTTTTCAAATTGATTTTCAACTTCGCAGCAAAAAATATCGATGAAAATCAGAAGTATAGAAAGAAAAACAATATTTGAAATTTCAGTAAATTTGAGTGACCTCTAAATGACCTCATGCACACTAAATATTTTGTATCGCATATATTTGTTTCTAAACTCTATTTTTTCCAAGTCATGCAGGAAGTATTGGTTAGCCGAATTTCTTAACCATATACTGCATGCTTACTATTACAACTAGAACACTACTTTAATAGAATTCCAAGAGAATATGCGCCTGTAGGATGTCGTAAATTATAATTTAATTTCACTTTTTATTACTGCTGTCAATATGATTTGTATGAAGAGAAATACTAAATCGAAAATATGATCCAGATTGCCAACTTTTTAAATTATACTATTTTTGTATATTAAATCGAATTTTATTGTCTAACTTAACTTCGTGCTTCAGTCAGTAAGTCAGAGACATTTCTTTTCATCCGCATGATATATATGATATTTCGACCTAAGATTGATCTTACAGAATTCCTTGAGAATTCTTTGGTTAAGCAATATTTTTTGTTTCTTACGTTTTTAGCCTGGTTGAGGAAAGTCATTGCAATGATGTTAGAATTGCATGTGCTTACGAACAATCAACTAAGAAAATCTGAATATATACTAACTATACTTACATTTTTTCTAATTTTCACATTTTTGCGTTCCCATTGAAATTTATCTAATGTGCGATGAACTTAATGGTACTGAAAGGATTCCTGAGTGTTTAATATTCTGATATATAGGTAAATCCTACAATTTAGTAGTGCTTATGCCATAAGCTTGCCGTTCACCATGACCTACAATTTTTTAGTAGATCGCCTTTTCACACATTTACAAATTTTTCAATAACAAGCCTTAATTGCAATAATTAACTAAAACTCAAAATTGTACATATAAATTCGAAACAGAGCGAAAGTGTAACAAAGAATGTTGTGAGTGGTCCGAGTCAGCGATGGGCCGAAAATTCTTTGATATACCGGTACTAGCAGTGCATTACCCAAAATTTGCAAAGTTTCTTACAACTATTCGGAAGTGCTTTCATTATTTATCGTTTCAATCCCAATCCCACTAAAATATTTAATCCCAGTAAACACCATGTCATCCTATGGCTATACAGAACTCTACTTTCCTCAAATCTTATATATGTCGCTAAATAAATTGGTGATGAGTATTTTACCTGTAATGTACATAATTTTTTCATTTAGATTTATTTTAAAAAATTATATATATGTATATATATAGGGTGTTTTAAAATTTACCCAAAATTTTAGATGGCTCTAAATTTTATTTTTTTTCGCATAATTCTTTTTTTGATATGTCGTACATTAACGGGAATTTTGTTCTGCACAATTATTTTTATTACAGGACATTGTTTTCGAATCCATTTAAAAAAACAAAAAATCACTTCTTTTGATCGTCAAAAATTAGCATAAGGATATCCTAATCGATGGCCTCTTCATTCATTTGATCTGACCTCATTAGACTATTGCTTTTGACAGTGACGTACCCAAGGGGGACATGGTAGAATGTCCCCCCGTCAAGTTTCCAAATTTAATTTTGACTGGATAAATCAAAAAATTTTTCGTAAAAAATTCAAAAATTTAAAATCTAGAATCGTGAAATGCATTTTTAGGGTCTATTTTCTCAATATTTTCAAAAATTTTCGCGGGGCTTCGCTCCGCATTAGGGAATAACAACGATTCCCCCCCGTCAGAAAATCCTGGGTACGCCCCTGGCTTTTGAGGCATTGTTAAGGGCGTTGTGCACCACTGCTTCCAAGAGTTACAAGAACGATTGATTGAAAACATCCTTTAATATAATTTTATTTTTTTTGCAATAAATGTGTAATTTAAAAAATATGGTGAGGTTCCATTAGCTCTAAAAAAACTTTTCAGAAGCACATTTTTGACAACAATTTTGCGGTAGCAGTTTTTCAAACCACGCAAAGAAATTTTATAAGTTCTATTACGAAACCCTTTGACGAAGCTTTTAAATTTGAGTCTAATTCAACTCACTATTCAGACATACTAAGAGTTAAATATTTTTACTTAAATTTAGGAGTCATTTTGAAAATTGACTTTAATCGCTTTTAATCCGCAATTACTAAGTTACTAGTATTTATAAATGGCTACACCCATTTTATCATTTTAGCTAAGCCTTTGCAGTTGTGTTTACCGCTAACGAATAATTTCACTTAGAAAAATAAACTGCAATTGATTCTCAGAAGTGTCAATGTACATTGGAAAGACATAAAATTTCCCTTAAAAATTAATATAAACTTACAATGAGTCAGCTGGCTTAACTTTGATGTTAATAGTAGGGACGAGTGTAATTCAAAATCTATCGACAACTGGAAGTTAATAATGTGCAAATCTGTGTTTGTTTTGGTTCCCCATTATTTCAAATTTATTCCATAATAATTGGTTTGTATCAGGGAACAGTAAGTTTCTTTTCATAACTTTCATTAATATATACATTTAAGCCTATATATATATATAAATATATAATATATACATAAGGTTTAAATATAAATTTTTATATTAATACAAAACTATTGTTAAAACTATTGTATAAAACAAAACTATATTGTTATTTAATCTTTAAATTTATAATAGGATTAAATTCGCAAAGTTTTTTTAAAAACCTTTCTGTTTGTTTCTTCATTAATAATTAAAAAACTTTATTCATTTGATAGCCGTTCACTAAACCTCATTTTTTATATTAAAATAAAATATTTTAAGCATTTAAGCATATGACTTATTTTCCAATGCTCAATGGTTATCTGCTTACTATGCATGATTTTTTTCACTGTTCAATTTTAAAAATATATTTTTACGTAGAACACTAAATAAAATAGCACTCTATGATTGTCTATACAACTTTTACGTCGGACTTTCCGAAATTTTAAGGCCACTTGTTACATTCTTACTGCTGCATATATTAGATGGGTTGAGTATTCAAAATCAGTGGATTAGTCGTAGTAGGTCCGGGACATTAATCCTTTACTAGGTATAATTGTAATTTTATAAAGCATTCTTGATAATCACACAGACACCCACTTTCCTAAAATTTTGCTGGTCCAAAATGCTGCATTAAAAACAGTGATGTTAAGAAATGTTTCGAGTAGAACCACGGCCGAAAAATGCAAATGAGTGCATTTTTTCGTTTTATTATGGACGTTAGGACAATTTACCAAAATGGGTCCAATTGTTGATTGACAATTAGTGTTTTGCTATGTCATAGATTGGGTTTGAACAAATAAATATAATTACCCATTGCTTCCCAGTGATCTGAAATTTGAAAATAAAGCAATTTTCGTGAGATGTAATATCAAATTTCTGCAACCCGCACAAATCTGTGACTTTGATGTTTGTATTTTGATTTTCTAGCATAATTATATTGCTATTATTTGGCAGTGTGCTCAGAAATTGACATAAGCTTGATTCCCCTCAAGAAACTAAACAAGCCCAAAGATAACCTATAAGATATGATTTGCCTTCTCTGGCAAGACGACTTCCCACGTATGCAATCGTAGCTCCTCGAAATAATGCGAAATTTTTTCCAGACTTCAGTGTTTTCTATTTATTCTGTTATTTCTTCTACCCAACAAATATATTTTGCACTTTGTATTACTACGTCTAGTACCAATATTACATGCTAAGTTAATAAGTTGCGGTGCAGCGTGGCTTGCCGTTATAAAATACATGTGTGGTGTGGTTTTAGCATTGAATTAGACCGCACAGACAAGTATCATAGTTGTAAGAAACCAATGTTTTAATTAATTTTTAATTGCTATATATATTGTGTTAAGATAATGGACGTATGTTTCCAACTGTCGTACCTGTTTATCACAACTCCATTTTATGTTGAAAGTTATATATTTTCACACATAGTTCAATATACCTATTTTAGTCACTGCCGGTGATTTGCAGAATAAAAGCGAATAAGAAACAATCCATACACTTGCATGAATACGAATATAAAAATATCACAAATTCCCTTCATCTTTGTAACAGAGATGATTTAGAAGGGGGGGGGCTTAGGATGGACCTGAACCCACAACTCGATCAGAACCTTAACTACCTGAATTGTGATTAACAATTTTGATAAGAAAATCACAATTCCTGCGCTCAGTTACCGAATGTTACTTTCTAATCATCACAGCCAAATGAAGTTGGCTGTTAGTTGACTAAGTAAAAAACTTACTGGTAATATGTTAGAAACATAGCTGATTTTTAATTTTGTTTAGTTTTTGTGTGTTATAGTTACAGTAATTAGTTATTGAAAATTGAAAATACGGCTATTTGCAAAACTGTTACAGTTAAGGCCGATAGGAGAACACATGAACCTTTTAAGGATGGATGCAGGAATGAGAAATACCTTTCCAGTATAGACTTACTTAGTATTTACATAACAATCTTGTCATCTATTCTCAATTACATAGTATAATATTTCAATAATTTTATGAAAAAATGGAATAACTTATATAGTCTGAATCTTGTCATCTATTCTCAATTATATAGTATAATATTTCAATAATTTTATGAAAAAATGGAATAACTTATATAGTCTGAATCTTGTCATCTATTCTCAATTACATAGTATAATATTTCAATAATTTTATGAAAAAATGGAATAACTTATATAGTCTGAATCTTGTCATCTATTCTCAATTATATAGTATAATATTTCAATAATTTTATGAAAAAATGGAATAACTTATATAGTCATATATTATTGAGCTTCCCTATTTCAAAAGCTAGCAAAGTTCCTCTGCTTTGTAGATTTATAACAATTCCATTTGCCTCAAAACAAGCGAAAAGTAAATTGCCATTTCAATGTTACCGAACAATTTATAAGGTTTTACAAGTAATGAAATACGGCTTCTCAAAGCAGAAACTTTAGAAATATATTTCTATTAATTTTAGTCTTTATTCAGTTTTTAATGCACAATTAAATAATTGGTTTACAAAGGAAGCAAAATAATTGTTTTAATGCCTCATTACTTCCGCCAAGGAGGTTATGTTTTTGGTAGTGTTGGTTTGTATATTTGTCTGTCTGTTAGCAACTTTACGGAAAAGGTAATAGATGGATTGACCTCAAATTTTCAGCAGAGGTGCGTCTCTGCCCAAGGAGAAATTCATTAAATTTTGGTGCTGATCCGGGGGACAGAAGCTGCGTGGCGGAGGTCTGCGCTCTCCGAGTGCTTTTCTAGTTATATTTGAATTAATTTTTTGCAATTATCAAAAAAGGAGTGTTTGAATTAGCATAGAGATGTGTAAAATTGTTAATTGATTGATTTTTGATTTAAATTATGTCGTTGGTGGAGTATTTCTGTGGCTTCATTTTTGTTTATAGTACTGTAAATCGCATTTCATAAATTTCTTTTCTAATCCTACGCAAAATTCACTAAAAATATTTTTTGGTGATTTTGAAGTTTTTTGGGGGAAATTTTTTTTTAATTTGCATGAGAAATTTGATCAAAAGGTATTATTTGATTTATATTCAATCATTTGTGGCATGATTGCTTGCCTTTAATAAATATGTCCGTCCAAATCTCCAAAGCCATGTGTGTGCAATACAGATACCGTAGTGAATCAAAATCTTGGTAATGAATTGTAAACAGTGTTCTTTTGAAACTAATAACAGTACAGTGCACGTCAATGAATTTGAAATAGGCTCATAATCGCTCTTTGAAAATTCTGCAAATAGTTTCTGCAAATTTGCTATCCGAATTTTCTAAATGAATATAACATTGTAAACCAAGGACATGAATTTGAATATATTTCACAAACAACACACTTCAAGTTTTGCATATAGGAGCAAACTAAATATTTAAGCTAGAGAAAAGATATTTAATAAAACAATTTGTTAAAAAAGTTCTAATAAAGACTAGGAAACTAGATAGATTTTCCCCTCAAACAATAATCTTTCTTAGAGTTAGACTAAATTTTTTGAGTAGTTTTTAAAACCTAAAAATCAAAAAATGTCGAAAAAATTCATTAAGAATATTTTCATTAAAATTATTGATGAATTTTAAAAAATTAATTACTTTAATTGATCTCTACTGGCTTTCGAAATTATATATTCAGATTGATAAAATAATTCACAACAAATTAACTAAGCTCATGCCTTAACAAATGTCATTATTCTTTAGTATTTAGTTTGACCAAAAAATTTTTGACAGTACCTAGCTATTTTTCGAATTTTCAATAAAAAAAGAAATAAATGGTCTTTTTTTTACTAATAATGGCTTTTTTTAATTAAATTTTAAATGAAAACTATTTAAATTTAAAATTTCTATTTTTGTTAACTTATTTCACTCTATGTCGAAATTCACGAAGATTCTGGCAATAAGTACATTCTAAATGATAACTGATTTATTGCTATGAGATTTCATCGTATATATGGTATATAATCAATAAATTAATATTTTAGAAATGCAGCTACTACAGGACGTGAAACTCAAACGTAATATTACGTTATGGGGAACATGCGCTTTGATTATTTCTTCATCAATAGGAGCCGGTATTTTCATAGCCCCTCGTGGAGTCTTTTTGAACAGCGGATCAGTTGGGATGTCTTTTGTGATCTGGATTATTGCAGCAATATTCTCTCTTTTGGGTGCTGTTTGTTACGCAGAACTAGGAACAACCATTGAATCTTCCGGAGGTGATTACAGCTATATTTACGAGTTATATGGGTCATTTTGGGCTTTCCTGCAGATGCATGTTAATGTGTTTGTAATACAACCTTCTCTTCATGCAATTATCTCGTTAACAATTGCTCAATATTTACTGTCACCTTTTTTACTTTACTGTGAAGAAGTTGATTCAGCATATAAATTGCTTGCAATTTGCTGTTTGACACTTGCAGCTGCATTAAACATCAGAAACTTTCCAAAAGCAAGTAATTACATTGACGGTTGCTCATTTACGAGACTAGCTATTTTGTTTGTAATGATATCATTATCTTTACTTTTCTTAACTTGTGGACACACTAAAAACTTTTGGGATCCTTTTGTAAACAGTAACACCAATCTCCTAAATCTTACTTTAGCCTTCTTTTATGCAGTTTTTGCATTCTCTGGCTTCAACTCCGCTAATATCGTGTCAGATGAAATTATTAACGTGGACAGAAATTTACCTTTGGCAATCTTTTTGAGCTTACCTTGCATTATCGGCTTGTACTTCCTCACTAATATCGCTTATGTCACGGCCTTACCAATAAATATATTGAGTCATTACTCTCAATCTGCTTTATATTTTTCAAATGAATACTTTGGATTTTTATATTTTGTAATACCATTTTCTGTTGCTGTTGCAAATTTCGGTTATCTTTCTTCCTCAATAATGTCTGCTGCACGTATATGTGCCTGGTGCTCAAAAAATGGACACTATCCGAAAATTTTGTCCTTAGTAAACTCTGATTTTAACTCTCCAACTGTATCTATTCTTTTCACAACATTTCTTGCTTCAATCATGGCTCTTTGCTGCGATGTCTACACTTTGATTTCATACACATCTTTCGCATTTTATACTATTGTAAATGCTTGCGTAATTGGAATGTTACATCTCCGCTACAAAAGACCATTTATTCGTCGTCCAATTAAAATCCCAATTATCTTTCCAATCGTTTACACTATCATGTGCTCTTCGTTCTGTTTTGTGCTAATTATAAGTGATTTCTTCACTTGCTTGGTAGCCATTTTCGTGTCTGCTATTGGAGTACCACTTTATGTTCTGTTTTACAAGTTCAGTCATTGCTTTCAATTTTTACAAATTGCATCTGAGTATTTAACACAATTTTGTCAGTTGGTATGCAAATCAAACTTCGAAAGCACACACTACATATCAAATGAAAACATTCTATTTTAAGGAATGCTCTGCATCTGCTCGTTTGGCATTTTGGAATAAATTTACATATAGTCTGTAGTGCTAACATCTACATTTAATTTCATTTACATTCTGCAGTTGTATGTGACGTCATTCTTATTAATTGTTTATAAATTTATGTTGTAATTTGTAATTTTATTTAAGCTTTTTCTGTAAAATTTGTATAGTTGTTCGTAGAGGAGATATTTTAAGATAACTCTAACTCCACTTTGGTTTTAAATTGAATTCATCACAGATTAAATGGACAAAGTCCATTTGGTAGTCGGAAAAACTATAGTTATTTTATGTATTCTTAGTTACCTACATTTATGATTCGAATCAATATTTTATAAAAAACGTAGAATAATATTCAATACAAAGGCTAAGCAACAGGAGGGCTCGAACCCTCTACCCCAATAATTGTCCCAGATGTCATTTATTTTTGCATCAAATTTTTTTATATTTAAGAAATTTAAGCCTTGTATAGGAAGGAGCTAAGTTCAGCACCTCCAATAGTAATATTGTTCCTTAGCTCCTGATGCAATAGCTTTAGGGCAATACCTGAAGTAATGATAAGAATCCAATTAGGCCATTGCAAGTCAAATGTTTGATTTGAATGCAAGGTTTTTGCTCATTATTTATATAAAAGTATAATTTCGAAATATGTAAATGATTGCATTTAAAGATGGCAATTAGGTTCATAATTTCCTCAAGTATTTAAGAACCTAAATGGTATAAGAACACAGACAGACAAGTAAACACATAGAGACTTCAAATGAAATGATTTCGCTTTTAGTAAAAGTTTAAGAAGCAATTCAAGTGAACTTTATTGAATTATCTCTAAAGTGCCTATTTTTATAATAATATTTGCATTGTAATATCAAAGCTATTTTGTAGAAGCAATGTGCCCGTGTTTTTCCTTTTGGGCGTCTTAGTCAAACATGACTTGATTCTGCTTTGCATGAAATTTATTTAACTTTTGGGAAAATATTTCAGTGATCTTTAACTTAGGACATCTTCACCTTTGAAGACAATGCACATCATTCATTGGATTTTGTTGAGCTTGTATGTTTGAGCCAAGCAAAGTTAACTGCTTCGTGGCTATTAAAATTTGATGATGAGGTTCTAAATGGTATTCAGGATATCTGAAAGCTTATCAGCGAAAATGATATTAAGATCACAAGAAATTTGACAAGCAAAATCAATTTCAAATGGAAATGTAATTTACCTTCATTTCTTGTGATGAATTTATACCTAGGTAAAGTTGTTTTATTTCTGAAATTGTTCTGGCTTTTTCTCAGTATAAATCTTGTAGATCAATTAAGCTGATGGTACACGATGAGCTACATTTAATGAAAGGGTGCCACTTAAGATATGGCCATCTTATATATTTTGCAATCCATAATGGACATTTAAAATCCGTCACTACATTATGGCTATAATAATTATTATTTAAAACATGTTGAATGATGGTGAAATTTACGTAGGGTATATGTTTTAATAGCAAATATTACAGTGATTTCTCATATTTAGCAAATAAATGTCAAATTACAAGCTGCAATTAAGAGACAACCATTTTTGTTAGTAAGAAATTGTACTGATATCACAAAGCACAATTTATATATTATTCCGAGCTCTATCCCGAATCTTTCTTTCGTCCCGGTCCAGAAAACGTGGACCTGGTTGCAGTTTGGCGTCCTTAATTTTACTATCAAAAGTCAATGTAGAATATTTTAATTAATAACGTAAATATCCAATATAAATAATTAATTATAACCAATTAAAATATGAGGTTGAAGCTTAACATATCAAAGGTAGGTAGTGAATTTAATATTATGTGTAATATTTTAAATAAATGGAATGCTTCTTGTATAATATACTAGCGCGGAAATTCTTGATGTTATGCACATATAGGCATCTGGCCCAATACAGACCGTGTCCCATATTTGGTCCCAAGGTAGTAGGTTAGAGCCCTGGTGCTCACTTTTAGTTCGAACAAATTGGATTTTGGAAAGCGGTCTCAATCGTTACTTTATAATTTGAGGATCTGTCAATGACGGTACTCACATGAGGGTAATGTGGGTACTGGACCGGTCAGCGTTTAGGAAGTGACCCAAACCGGACGGTCATGGTTGCCATTTGAGGGTACCACTTCCATCTCTGTGACATCATGTATTGAAAATTGAATATGAAAGTTTATAAAGACTTACTTCTGTCGTTCCATGAGCATCTACCATTCGTAACACAGTACTGAGGAGCAAACCTCATAACACCACTAGCCTCTGGTGATCAACCGTTCCTTGACTTCCTCCTCGTGGCCTGACCTGGATGGCGATTTGAAGTGCTAACTTTGCACAGTCCTAGTGTGGAATTTTATGAGGTTGTTTCTGTGGTCAACTAAATGTCAAGGACGTCGCCTTTTACGGAGTGGCGCTCCTAAAAGGTTCAACAGCTGAAATAAGAACGAGAAACAAAGCAGAGAGAATAAGGCTACTTCACGGACGAAGGGGACACAGGGCTGCAGCGCATGCAGACTCGTCTCACTACCGCATCGGCCTTTTCAATGCTCGAACTCTCAACGACAAGGATAACCTTGAATCCGTAGTTAACGCTATGATCTCAAGAGGCTTGGACATGGTGTTGTTGTGTGAGACTCACCTAATGGGCAAAGTGGGTATGGTTGTGCTACATGGATACTGTCTTTATATTATAGGTCACGCACGAAGGCAAGGGATGGAGTTGGTTTCTTAGTTAACCCTCTGCTAGCTAATTATAAACCCAGCTTTCATCTCGTCTCCCCTATAATGGCAAGGCTGTCCTTCAAAAGTGGGCTATTTTCAGGCGTACATGACTTCATTATTGCCTACGCGCCAATTGAATGCAACTCAACTGAGAAAGACTTGGCCAAGTTCTACAATAATCTCAACACGTTCATATCTGAGTGCCAATCAAGAAGTAAATTCCTTTTAGTAGGGACTTTAACGGCAGAATAAGGCAAATCCATGAACTCTATTCCTGGAATGATTGGAAACTGCTACTGCAGATCATAATTCACTGAACGGTGAGATATGCTGGTACACTTCTTGTTTGACCGGAAGTTAGCTCTGGCAAATACGTTCTTCAGGCACAAGTGGGTGCACAGTACCTCCTGGACCCATCAAGGTACTTGTGAGTGGGCATTATTGGACTATTTTGTAGTTCCAAGTAAAATAATGGAGAGTATTAGGGATGTCAGAGCTTGGCGAGGTATTCATCTTTTCTAGGACCATGACATAATAATCTCTTACCAGAAGGGGCAGACGGCGCATTAAGCGTCTTAAGGATTACTGCAATGGTAACTGTTGACAATCTACAGGCAAGCAACCCCTGCGGTTTCTTGTGCAATTTCCTTTCGTAAGGGATGCTTATGAAGCAAGTTTTAGTCAACTTTTGTCAGATGCAGAACAGGGAAATGAACATACGGTTGATTGCATGCACATTGCACTAAAAACCATTACTCAGAAGTATCAAATTCCGAAAGTAGACCAGTCTATGAGTGTGAGGATGTTACGGCGGCGGTTGAACACAAGCGTGCAATGAAACGTGTGTTCTTAAGTTGCAAAGACAAAAAAGTGCAACTTTGTATAATATTATTATAATAAAGATAGAGTATAATCCGAAAATAGCGACAATAAGAATGATTTTATTGCATATAGTGTAAATATATCGTTTTAGTAGAAGTAAAGAACATTTTTAAACATACATAAGTAAATTCAAATTGCTGCAGATGAGGAAAGCATATTTTGATACAAGAGGGGCAAGTAAGCTGCATAACATTTAATAATACGCTCCTGATCAAGACCTGCCAAAAATTACTGACGCAAAATCTAATTCAGACAATATTAATGTATTTCTAAGAAAACAACACTATATCAATTATTATATTAGAAAACAACAATCTTCTTCATTCTGTGCGGCTTTAAGACTTCAATCAGTGTTTCTACATTATTTTTTAAGAAAACTACATATCGCTTTCAACTGAAAGCATGACATTGTCTACTAGTTACTATTACATATTCTCTCATTCGCTTGCTTTAAAAAATAAACAGGAGTAGTTTACTTTTAAAATATCCAGTGCTCAACAATCTGATCAGCATCTTTAGGTGAGGAGTTAGTTATTGACATTAAGTCAATTTAATTGCTTTATGGAAAATTATATTTTTAATACGGTTTCATTCTTGAGTTTAGTTAAAATGTTAGTCAAAACTTTGCTAAAATCAATTTTTTGCTTGTTTTGTCTTGAATTGAGAAAATATTGCAATTAATTGCAATTAATTGCAATAAATGATAGTGACATTTGCAAATATAAAATTAATTGATTGAATACGAAATACTAATTTAAATTTTAATGTACAAAATTATTTTTTCTGATTGGGACATTTTGTTTTTTTAGACCATTTCACAAGTTTATTTTATAACTTTATTGACTTTTTCTCTACTATTGACTCAATTCATCTTTTATTATAATTAACCTATTACTTTCACGTCGCATTATTATAAGATTATTAGAGTTTCTCTCAGTTTCTTATGTGTATGCCACACGAACAATAATCAGCGTCGCTATTGTGCAGATGAGCAATGTTGATAATGGAAAAAACGAGACTTTGCAAGGGAAATGTGGAACATCAAATATTTCAATTACTAGCACTGGTAGTTTCGGTTGGGATTTTTTGCAACAGTTACAGTGCGACTCAAATACCTGGAGGTTTACTATCGGATAAATTCGGAGGCAAACGCATGCTTTTAGTAAGTTTAAGCACTGCTTCGTATTTTACAATAATGACACCTTTAGCAGCTAACACAGGCTTTGTATTTTTCATTGTGTTTCGCGTTTTAACAGGCATTTTTCAAGGAGCTACTTATGCTTCCTGTTTGGTGCTCTGTTGAAATTGATGCACATCCTTAGAATCAACGTTATTCATTAACAAGCGTTTTATGGGACATACTTAGGTGTGTTTGCTAGTCAATTACTCACGGGATATCTTTGTAAAGTGAATTTTCTTAATGGATGGTCATTGCCATTTTATGCATTTGGAAATATTGGAGTTGTATTTAGCCTTATATTTACACTTGTGGTTACTGAATATACCCCATTGATTCCAAATTTATATGACTGAACAAGAAGTCAGTTACATAATAAAAAATTCCTATAAAAAACTATGGGAATAAGGAAATTCCTTGGAAAAAAATTTTTACATCTCTTCCACTGTTTGCCATAAATTCCGGATGTACTTCTTTCACTTAACACTTTTCTAACAGAAAATCCAGCCTTACTTTCTCACGTGTTCGGAGTTGAAATTTCTTCCAATGGTCTTCTCAGATCCTTAACATACATCTATAGCCTAGTAGGTTGATTTTTATTTTCTTGCATTGTAGATACAGTGCTGGAAATATGTATTTGACAACCTTACTATTTTGAATAAATAATGAATATTCATTGGATAAAGTATGCCTAAGATTATAACAAAGTATTTCTTTGATTGAGAAAGGAACATCTGTCTGTCTAATACCATAAACTATGTAGAATAACAATTGGCTATTAATTTTAATCAAAATTAGAAAACTTGTATTGGAAAAATGTATTTGGCCACCCGAAAATAACTTTAACAAATGAGCAAATCTGAAAAAAGTAAATTCAAAATAACATACATAAATTAATAATTGATGCATTATAAGCACTTTGCAACAAAATTCTCTCTTCTAATATTTTGTATGGTGTCCCTTTGAGCGAATAACATCTTCCATGCGATCAGGGATTGAGGCAAAAAGTCCTTCAATAAAGCTGTTGGGAATTGCATAAAATACTTTCTTTATTGCGGTCCATAGCTCGTCTTCAGTGTGAAGAATATGCTGTCCAATTTCGATAGTTAACCTCTTTCCACATATTTTCGATAATGGTAAGGTCTGGAGATTGGCCAAGCCAGTCAGCAAGGATAGCAACCAAATTATTGGGGAAGAAGTTTTTCATTTATTTTGAAGTATGAATTGAAGCACCAGCTTGCTGATATATTGAATCAATTGTAGAGTGGCAAGAGTTCTTTTTCTAAAATCCGAGCATATTGAGAGCTTCAGAGAGTGCCAGTGAAGTGGACAATTTTCGAAAGCTACACTTCCATTTTGCACCCCATGCCATTACAGTTTTCCCACTGTACTTCATTGTCCCCCGAGTAAATTGAGACAAGAATATGAACTTCTGCCCAGTTGGTAGCTTTATCAACATTTCTTTTGATTAGTGTAGCTTAAATCTTGTCTCATATGAAAATATAACATTATACCAATGATCAGACGAATTGTCTTTCATTAAATTGGCCCACCTCATCCGGTGTAATCTTTGCTTTGAGATTAAGAATGGCTTTCTGAGGGCAGAAAAGTCCCAATTGAGTATCTCTTCAGGAAGTTTCGCACAGTTCTTGCTAACATGAGGTGGCCATCAGCCTATTCCTTGCGAAGTTTTTCTGGTGTCTTCCTGGGATTTCGCTTTAAATGCACACAAGAGCTGATTGGGAGGATTTGGAGGTCTTCTTTGGTCTCCGGACTTTGGCTTGCGGCAATGATGTTTTCAGAAGTATAACATCTGATGATATCCTCGACAGTACTTCGAGGTCACTCTACAAGTCGGGCTATATTACGTTGACTCATCCCCTCCAAATGTTTGAAGATAATCAACTCGCGGGTGGCAAGAGTTACGTATAACCAGGCATCATACATGGCGGAGAAAGAGTGTTGTTCGACATTTTCAATATAAATAGACTGAAAAAAGCTCAACCAATGAAATTATTTACAGATTCTCAGATTTGGTGTGAAGTAGCCGAATACATTTTTTCAAGAAAATATTAGCTAATCACAAGCATTGTAGCATTTCTTCTTGAGATTTAAAGTAAACATTGATGAATTCCTCTTTCTGCAATACCAAATCTAGTTTTAAAATACCTATGACATTCTTGGCGTCAATTTCTTAGAAATATTTATGACAAATCATGGGTGGCAGAATTCTTTTTTCCATTGCTGTATTTTAAAAGCTTACTATTTTACTAATACACTCGGCCGGAAAATGGTATATTTATTTCGATCTATTACAACCTGCATAGTGGTCTTTTTATAACGAATATAGGTTGGATATTTGAAATCATTGAATTTCTGGTTTGTGCAAATTTATTTTTGTGTAGTGCAATAGGACAATCAGGCCCGATTATTTCTGATCCTTTCCTATCATAGGTTGGATTTGCCTTTTCCATTTTGGAATTTTATCTCCATACTTTACCGAACTATTTGTTTTTGGTAAACGCGATAGTTTAAGTGCATGGAGGAATGTATTTTATTTTGATATTTCTCAATTTTTATTTTTTACGCTAATATTTTTTGTATTTTTAATGTCTGAACCTACATCTTGGGCAGTACAAACTAAAAGCAATATCGACGAAAAACATGATTTACTTTCCAATACTTGATTTAACTCAATGAGTTTTGATATTTTAAAAGAAAAACTTAGGCAACAAGATTTTATTTTTAATGCAAAAAATTTTGTTATGAGTTTTCTAAAAATGCGCAAACTAGTAAAAATTGAGAATATTTTTTGAGAATATACTATTGCAAATTTAGGTATACCCCAAGGAACTGTATTAGTCCCCATTCTATTTGCATTATACGTAGATTATATTTCAAAATCCTTGGAAAATGGAACTATTTATCAATACGCAGATAACACTTGCATATTACGAAGAGGAAAATATCCCTGTGGGGCAACCAGACATCTCACAGAAGATTAAACATTTCGTAACATATTTCAATAGTAACAAACTAATAATTAATTCTGATAAAACTCAATTTATCATTTTTTCATCTAAAGAACAAAGAAAGTTTAATGAAAATATTAAAATTAATGTTTGTGATACTGAAATTATTCAAAGCATATGTGAAAATTATTTTGGTGCACTAATAGACAATGACTGAAAATTAAATAATTTTCTTTCCCAAAAATTGAAAAAGATTGCTTCTGGAGTCAAATATTTGCACAATTTGCTTCATGAAGGAAACACGTTTCATCTAGAACTAATTAATTCATTTTTGCTGAGTCAACTTAATTATTGTACAATTCCTTTTTAAAATATACCATCACTATCAAAAATTTTTAAATGACATTTAGAACATTAAATTGTATTTAAAAGCACGAGTTTAACCGCAATTATTATCATATAATATATATATATATATATATATATATATAGATAGATAATAATATATTTTTACTTTTGTACATAATTATAAAATGAACAATTAAAATTAATCGCAATAATCAATGTATTCATTTTTTGCAGGTATTTCTTTTGATGCACAAACCTTATTTAAAGTGTAGTTAAGAGTTTTACTCATTTGAGTACCAATTAACACATAGTCAGTGGTAGATGATCTTTGAAAGGCGATTGAGCAATCACTTGTTAACAAACCCTGTGTGGTTCCTTTAGAATTCATGAAAATTTCCATTTCTTTTCCAAACAAAGTTCTATTAAACTTGTAGGTAAAGTCAATAAGACTGCCAGTTTTTTCATCATGTTTTTTGCATTCACCTGGTTTTCCACTATAATATCTTGCATTTGAAAATATCCACGTTTGAGAGTCACCAATCTTCGCAAAGGAAAATACACAATTGTCCCTTGATTGCAAAGTATTCATCAAAATCAAATATAAAACTACCCGTGGAATTAAAAACCTTCCAGTGAGTTGCCTGCCTGTTTGGGTACTTACAGACTTGTTCTCCCAGAGTAAATGCAAAGATTAAAAAATATATTCTGTAAAGGTTATTCATCTCCTTGGCGGTGTGTGATGAAGCTCTTAATATGGTGAAAGTTTAAACTTTAACTATTTAAGTTCTTTGAACAAAATTTTCTTTATATAGTATTGATGTGAAAGTGTTTTATAACAGGTGTAAATATCAAAATACAAGTTAACTTTTGAATTGTAAATGAGATGATTACCTGAATCTATTTGGTTGTTTTCATGTAGTTTTAATGCTTGTAGCAGGAATTGGTTAGGTGAGACAGAGTTATAGCAACCTGTGCTTGATGGACTACAGCATGGAATGATGGAAACATAAAAGAATGAAATTTATTTTTGTGAAAACCTCACAGATCTACCTAAAAAGCAACTTTATGCTGTCGCCCTTAACCTAAATGGCAAGCACCTTGCAGTTGTTGCCCCAATTGATGCTTACCTGATGAAAGTGGAGGCTTGAATGAATGTTGGCATGAAAGTATTACATCTTTTTATCTTCAAATTAATCTACCTCAATTTCAAATTAATCCATCTCAATTTCAAATATATCTAATTCAAATTCAGAGGAGTCAACGTCAAATTCAAATTATTCCAATACAGAACATTCCATCTAACATATATATCGTGTTTTACACAAGTTATTAAGAACATTATTGTTTTTTATTGTAGGGAGCTTATATCTTATTTCAAAATTTTTTGACATGTTTATTAGTATTATCTTTATAACAAAGTGGGCCTCTCACCCACATGAAGTGTTCTGGACTGTTTTCAAGTCAAACTTTAAATTAACTTGGCAAATACCGTGCAAAATCCTACTGACACGTCCGCAAGTTAAAACTAACCAAACGGAGGACAGACTGAGGTATCTGGAAAACCTAACTAATGAATCTATGGTGAAAATTACACCAATTGTGAGCCTAAGGTTAATGTTGCTCATAATATGTGATATGAGTATGGATGACCTTTCCTCAAATGAATCAGATTTTCTATGGAATAAATATTTTAAAGGAATTTCAGTGTTTGTGTAATATTTGTGAATTTGATTTTATATTACTCGCATTGTAAGTCCATTTCATAGTTGTGGGAAAAATAACTTAATGTATCTGAATATATAATAGCCTGTGAGAGTTCCTACCTAATTTTTCATAACAGACATGTGAGATAAATTTTTGGTGATTGCACATATAAGTACCAGGAAGTCATCAACCAACATCACCTTATAAAAAAGTTTTATGTACATATAACAGTGGTTCTCAAATGGTGCGCCTCAGGAGATGCCTAGGTGCGCCATGTGCATCACAGCTTTTTAAAACCAAAAGTATGGAAGTTATTTATGAATTATGGAAATGAAGGCGAACTTGTAGAAGAGCGACACGCGGATAAAATATGCATTAATATAGGGTCAAGAACAAGGAAATACAATAAAATACACAAAGTTTAAAAAATTATCGATAAACACCAATAACTTGTCATAATTCACCAAATTTGTAGCACGCAGTATATATTTAAGCAATATAGCTTAAACACCACGAAGCCATATAAAAATAAATATTTTTAAATAAAAATTTACAAAATATAACAGTATAGTTTAGCAAATTTATAAACTATTAGTTTAATCAAGTCTTTATCTTAAGTGAAATTTCTTCATTAATTGGAAATAACAGTCTCCCTCTTTTGTTTTAACATACAGTTTTAATATAATGAAATGAAAATTGTATTAATATTACAATTTATGTGGGTTGGAAGTGCAAAATGATCTCTTCTTGATATAGACGAGGAAATTAGTTTATTTATCAAGCACACGCCCCAACTTTGAAGAAATCGCTAAGACACATCATGCTCATATTTCTCATTAAACACGTGAATGAATAAGTATGTAGCCTTTTCAATTTTTTCAATTGCATTATTTCTTTTGTATACTATTTGTCTTAACATAGCTATTTCTCGGAATTCTGTGTACTCTAGTGTACCGAATAATCGTCCCCCCCCCCCGATTATTAA
>CABFPE010000209.1:440788-459087 GCA_900660155.1 Hofstenia miamia | reverse complement strand
GGGGGGGGGGGGGGGTAATTGAGCATGGATTGCCTTATTTCAGAGTGATGATTTTTCGTTCTGAAAATAACAGAAAGATCGGGCAATGCAGTCAATTTGTGAATAAACATCTGTTTAAACCAATGCGCTACGAACAACAACATTTTAAATGTTTAGACGTACCGTGCTAATTTTGTTTTACATTGGCGTGCAACAACCAACCAGAATAGTGTATAAATTTCCCGGATCGGTTTCGTTACACGTGTATATTACGCAAGAGGTCTTACTAACAAAAAAACCTCGTCCAAATTTGCATCGAAATTTTGCCCAGCCTTTCAGAATGCTGGATATAGCGAGCTAATGTAAGCCAAATAAAATTTCGATAAAATATATGACCACTCTGAAAAATTCTAACCAACGAAATAGCTCGATGGTTTTCAGAGAGCTCTATAAAACACAAATTTTGTTGCTGTGGTAACAGGGTAGAAATTAGGCCTTGGCGCTCTTGTTAATTTGCACTATTATCTGTTTTGCAATAAAAAGCAAAACTATTTAAACCTAGGCTGCATGACATTTTTTTGGTAAAAATTATTTTTATTGATTTACTACTGCTTTAACAATTAGAAATCATTTGAAAAATTGCAGATCAATGTGTACAATAATTTAGCAGAAATAGAATAGTTGTAAATATGCAACATTATGTAATAATGGATCCATAACAACAACCATAGAATTTTGTTAACATTAATATTATTTTCAATTTCTCATTTTAAGAAAGATTAATTTTGATAAATCTAAAGGCCTGTCAAATATACCTCCATGGGTATATAAAAACTTTTATGAGATTCTGTCTGTAATATTGCTGCGTTCAATAAGTCTTGCAAGTGATCTCATGATTTCCTACACCGTTAATGCACAATATTAGTTTTCCACTCGAAGATGACCTATAACATGGATGTTTGAATTCCGAAAAAAAAATTTCAATTCAGTTCCGAATGTGTTGTCTAGGATCAAAAAGAGTGAGCAGTTATCAAGCGCCTGCAAAGAATTATTTATTAAAGAACCTAAAGAAAAAATGAATTTCCAGAGATGAAGAAGCATCTTTATTGATCAATAGAACAAAGAAAAAAGTTCTAGTCAGTGACGTAATCTCCACTTAACTCACACACACGATGGCAATGGCGTTTGAGTTTCAGGAGTTCTTCTTTGAAGACACATTTGGGGATGCTCCGCAAGTAGTCCAACGCGGCACTGGTTAATTCTTCAGGTGAGTTGAGGTCAAGTTGACGAACGTGCTCTTTTAACTTGTGTTTGATAAAGCGATCGCACATGTGGACCTCAGGTGAATATGGCGCTTGAGTGCAACAGTAGATGGCCGCCCAGATCGAGGTACATGAGAAAAATACTCTCTTTTTAAAACTGAAGGTTGCTAATTCATCGGCACACTGTATCGTAGGACGGGGTTTTGCTACCCCAAAAAAGAGGCAGGTACTCAAAAATCTTCTTTACCGATTTTTCACGCTTCATTTCAGTGAAAACATAAAAACGGTTTTTCACTTGTTGGCTCTATTGCATATGCCAGATTAAATTAATTTTTTCTCGCCTAGCGGCTCATGTTCTAGCAACACACGCGTTGCTAGTGTAAAGGCTGAGTCACATTAATCATCGCTCGACGCTCAATTCTTAATTTTCCATTTAATAAATAAATTCGTTGCAGGTGCTTGATAACTGCTCACTCTTTTTGCTCCTAGACAACAAATTTGAAACATCCATGTTCTAGGTCATCTTCGAGTGGAAAACTAATATTGTGCATTAACGAAATAGGAAATCATGAGATCACTTACAAGACATATTGAACGCAGCAATATATGCAAAGATCTTTAATGAGTGTTTCGAAAGAAAAATTTACCCCCGAAAAGTGGAAGAAAGCATTAATGACGGCAGTGCCAAAAACTGCAAGTAAAATTGAAACAACTCCAGAAAATTTTATTTTTTTTCGTCTAATTACAGTAACGCCAGGTATTGCAAGAGTTATGGATAATTGTGTTGTTGATGTATACTTGCAAAATATGAAGGATACCATAGATCCATATCAATTTGCTAATAAAAAGAATAGTGGAACAGTCGATATATTGCTATGTACAATGCAATTTATATATACATGTCTAATTCTAACTGATACTTCAATTGTTCGGATGGTGTTTTTTTATTATTCGAGTGCATTCAACACAAATTTACAAAACAAAACAATAAATAATTAAGCAAAGCATTACCTTGGTTGTCAGTTTGGGTAAAGGAACACCGCTGATATTTCAAAATACTCTGATGACATGAATGTAATAGAAAAATCAAATGCAAAACTGTTAAACACCTCTTTGATGAATATAAAAGAACAATCAAGAAGTCAATTGAAACTTCGGAAAACAGAATTCTAAAAACGATCATACAAAACAAAAGAATTAATTATTGCAAACCCGAATATAATGAAAGAGTGTCTCAAAAACATAACTATGGAGAAAATTCGTTTTAGAAATAATGAAATAGAAATAGTTAAGACATTCAAATATATGGGTCTCTACATTGACAGCTCCCTTTGTTTGTGGATTATGTTAAGTAGTGAATCTCAAAATTCGAAAACTTTACTATTTTATCAATATCTTAATGAGAGCAGGAAAATTTTTATATTCCAAACATATATTTTGGTAATCTATATGTATGCAGCCGAGGTCTATGTTCCAGGACTATTAGAAAGTGAAAAGAAAAAATTGCGTAAACCAATTATATTATTTTCAAGAATAAAGAAAATAAAGAAAGCTATCTTGGTAGAAGAAATTTGTGGTGCATTCTTTAAGAAATTTATAAGAATTGTATCAAAAATTAAAAAAAATAAAGATCATGTGCTTCATAAAGTTATTCCTATTTCAACATCAAAGACTAGACGCAAAATATAACTTCCAAAGGTTCACTCAGTACACTTTAAAAAATTGTTTATATATACTGCTGCTGCATGTACTAATACCTCGTACGGAACTTGCCCGCAGTTCCTATAGTAATTGCCACATTCGTTTCTACATACAACTTTGTTGTTTTGTACAGGAATTAAAGCGGATATATATATATATATATATATATATATATAAATGAAAAACATTGTAAAAATTGGATTTATATGCCATTTCAATTTGGGGGTTTTGCAATATCTGATATTATTTTCAGGTTGATATTAGCAGTTCTTCCAAGAGAAAATGAGACCCGGTTCCGGCCAGTTCATTATCAGTGTCAGTAAACTACATGCTTAAGCCATAGCTAATATCAGAACCAGTCTTGTTTCAAAATAATACGTAGCGCCCACATCCATATATATATATATATATATAAATGAAAAACATTGTAAAAATTGGATTTATATGCCATTTCAATTTGGGGGTTTTGCAATATCTGATATTATTTTCAGGTTGATATTAGCAGTNTATATATATATATATATATATATATATATATATTTTATTAATAATCATTATTCAGATGTATTCTTTATATATTTTACACAATTTACTAGAATTAGTTAGCATTTACCTAAAAAAATCTATCTCATTAAAAAACTAGGGTGCATCTAATAATGTGCGAAAGACTGAACATATGCTAATGGGAAAATCATATAATAAGCTTAATCAAGACTATGGCCTAATGAACTTGATCCATATTTTTGAAAATTTGCCCTCAACCAAAACCCAACTTAGCCTATTAATTGCAGCATCTCATTTGCAACCCTGATATACACATAATTAAGAAAATCAGAATTTGTACATCTTTAATTAGTTGTGTTAAGTTTGTTAGTAAATATATTTTACTGCATTCTTGAATGATGTTACACATTTGCAACATTAGAAAAACTGTTCTCTGAATTAACAGATCCATATCAAACCTCATCAAATTTTGACAATCTATTTTTGGAATGAATTGCATCCATAAATTTTTGTGTGATATAATAATAAACTGACACTAATTAGAAAATAAAGAGGCCTACTGAATTTTATTCAAATTATAAATTTTCACACATTAATTGATTCTATTGTCTTTTAACATAATTATTTTCAAATGAAATATTTTTTCAATCCATATTAATGTTGTTCTTTAATATTAGTAATACATAAAATTGAATTTATAAATTATAACTTAAATAAATAAACACAAATTGCGGTAATTATTTCTTTTTTAATATAAGCTCATAATTATCTAAATTGCTAATCACTTTAAAAGTGATAGAAAACTAATACTTAGAACTCGTACAAAAACCTTTATCATATATTTATGTACGAAGGATTTTAAAATACAGAGAATATTAAATAAAAAGATAAGTAAATTCAAAAAATACTGCACAGTTGTTGCTTCTACTTTATGTACAATATAATTATATTTATAATTCTAAGCATTAGTCATTTTTAAAGTATATTTAGCAATTGATTGCTGCATCCATGTTTACTCATTAAAGTTATAAATAAAAATGTCAGAAGTTTTATAAATTTTGCCTGTGTTTGAATTTCAAGCTGATTGCAAGAATCGAGCTGCAGCCACAATTCCATTCAATGGCTAAGTGTTGATTAACAGTATAACTACTGAAAGAATTGAATAATGAAGACATTTAATCTACATTTATGATATTATTTCACACTAAGCTTGTGTAACCAGTCATGAATTTACTCAAATTTATTGGACAGATATTTGTATTAGTTAAATTCATTTTGTTGGTGATTAACTTAATGTTAGCATAATAAGAAAGTTTGATTATATTGATTTCTAGACGTCAATGTGAGTTCAAATCCTTGTGAAAAGATGAATCTGGCGATCATCACAATCTTTACAAATTGTCTAACGATCATTGGTCTTTGTAGCTCTCTTCTGCTTTTGCCTTTTGAAGGCATTTATTCATCAAGTGTTGGGTCCATTTATCCCATTAGAGCAATTAATGGACATGATATTTCGTAGACCATCGTAGCTATTACTTTAGCCATGTTTCCCATTGGTCAAATTGTCGGTGCAATTCTTTTGCTAATATTCGACGTGAATAAATACATCAGAATTGTGTTTATTTCTGCTGGTACTACCGCTGCATTGTCAATTGCAGCATTCGGGTAGTTTTTCATTAATAAT
The DNA here is from genome assembly GCA_900660155.1 of Hofstenia miamia. NCBI lineage: Eukaryota > Metazoa > Xenacoelomorpha > Acoela > Hofsteniidae > Hofstenia > Hofstenia miamia. Next base: position 453,957 of record CABFPE010000209.1, on the reverse strand, counting down.
TAATTATTTTGTTCGAATTATTTGCCAGATTTCTTTACCATATGATTTTTTTTCATTTGAATTGTTTATAGGAAAAACTAATCGTTCTATTTATCCAACTACATTTTTTCACGTTTTATAGTTATTATTATATATTCAGTTTTTCTTCTTAATTACTATTGCATTGAAACTAAATTTACAGGCAATATACCTTATATGATATAGAAGATGTGTAGTTTATTAAATAAAGGTGACATAGTTTATGTAAAAAATCAAATTAAGTTTACAAAGAAGTTGAAAATACAATAGAAAATGTAAATCAAAATTAAAACTAAATATAAACCTGACTGTCTTTGAAATTATAGTTTATTTATAATATTTATAAGTGCAATACATTAAAATAATTTGGACACATTATTTTGTTTTAAAAAATTCATTTATGTGGAACTATTGCGCAATAACTCCTAATTTAGGCTTGTTGATTCAATAAAAAATGTTTTCATTTATCAAGCAGTTTGTATGTTAAATCGCTTTATCACCGGGGCATCTACAAGTGGAGTTTGGGCAATGATTTTTGCAGTTGTTAACACCTATTTTGGCGAACTTGGAGGGAAGGTCGCAAATGCGTTTGTTCCTTTTTTCTATACTGGAATAACAGTAGGCCCTTTTTCTGTCTACATCATTCCACTATCCAGCACCCTTTTATATTTGTGGTGCATTGGGCTTAATGTTTGTTTTCACATCTTCTACAATGTTCTTACAAAAAGAAAACTTAAAGTACGATGCGCAAAAATCTGAAAGAAAAGATTTTTCTTCTTTTAAATATTTATTAGATTGTGGAGTGATAGTGCTCCAGCTGAATCTATTGTGTACCCTAACGACTTTTGGCTTTTTTGATGGTATTGTGGCCCAATTTTTTATTGAAGAAATCGGAGTTAGTTCATCTCAACTAAACATAGTTTATGTTATCATAAGCATTCCACTCTTGCCTTCAAGTTTGTACTTTGGATGCTATTTATCAAATAAGGGCTTTAGCTGTCTTGTGATGTTTTCGTGTTTAGTTCTAAATTCTTTTGTTATATTTGTCATATATCTTGGAAATTACATTTCAGTATTCAAAGAATTTTATGTGACATCATTTATGATCTTCTTTGTTTATATATCAAGAGTTACTGTTGTAGCAGCAATATTCCCAGTCCTCACTATCTACATTCGCAATAGATTTCCAGAATCTAATCCAGTTACAATCAAAGACTTTGTTGGATCTGCATTTGTAATCATTACTAGTTCTGGTCTTGCTTTTGGTTCTGCTTTCTTCATTGGATTCCTTAAAGCTAATTATGGCATTTACAACAGCATTCTTGGAATCTGGATTTTAAGAATCTTCTGTACTTTAAGTTTTGTATATTACTTTATTATAAAATCTTCCATTTCTATTTGGACAAGACATTTCTTAGATTTGTAAAAAACAATCTCAGATTTTTCTTTTTTATGTTTCTTAGAAATTTATCAAAAAATTGAAATTTGGGACAAATTTTTGAATTTTTAAAATTTTTTGAAATTTTAAACATCATTTTGAATTAATTGTTCAGGTTTTAATGTGCAACACAATTACTCATTTTGTATAAAAATCTAGTAATATTAGACATTCATCTTTCCATCAATTAGTGTTTTATCTTACATGAAGTTAAGATCCTGTTCATCAAAATTTAACATTATTCCTACATAGAAATTTCCTAATATGCTAAAATCATTCAATTTTCAAAATACTAATTTGAAAGAATCATGAGCCACAAAATTATTGATATGATATTTATCTCATTAGTTTTTGTTAAATTGTGTTTACATTTAACAAAAATTTTTCCAATATTATACTACAGTAAGTGGCTTGTTATTTTTTGATGAAATGATATATAGCTTGTATTAAAGAACCACTCTTTTTGGTACATGCCTTTGTAGAAATTTAAGTCCACTAGACTGAATCAAACTAATAGTTATTCAATTAAAAAGATGAAATTGTAAAGGCAAAGACATCATGATAAAATAATTCCAGCTTTAGATCTTCTTTTCAATTTTTAGATAATTTGAAATTCTAATTGAAATAAGTTAAAAATAATATATTATAATTCATAGGCTATGTATTAATTTGTTTTTCCTTTGCCACATTTCAGAAAACTTAGTTTTCTAGAGATTCTCAATAACAGTGGCAATGACAAGAAGAAAAACCAAATCATTAGACAAGATTACAATAAGGGTATGAACAAATTTTCGATTTCAAATGGGATTTTGACCATTTGATTAAATATTTCCTATTATGTTATACATGCTAAACTAAAACTAAAATACATATGGAATATCTCCATTAAGTATTCATGCCTAATATTTGCAAGTTAATTTTGTAACAGGATCAGAAATAAATTTACCAATATATAAATATATAATATGCTACATTAGACAAACTAACGTATTTCTAAATGAATTCAAAGAAACTCATACTCAATAGTAGTACTGAATTACCACATCAAATTTTTAAAATTGTTAACGTGAAGAGGAACAAATGATGTATCAACATTTAATCAAATCTAGAATGAAAAATATTATGCAAAAATTGAATTTCAAAGTTTCAGTACCTTCCTCTTTCAGAAATTTTTAGATCTGTCCCTGATATATTATTACAGTCTTTCACTTTCTCCATTACCAGCTGATAGCTTGACATGAATTTCAAAATTGTTCTTCAAATCTTTGTCTTTGATTCAGAGCACTCCTAAATCAACAGAATCAGTTGAATGTTAAGCTTTCATTTAATCACCAGAGAAAAATTCAAAGTAAGCAACATGAAAACATCCATTATTGACGAAGGCATAGCTGTGGAGGAGGATAATCTAGTTGAAGATTGAAGGATGCATGTTCTTCTAAGAGCATTTCAGATCAGTACTACCAGACTTCTAAGCATGCTAATTATGCAGAAATGCTACTTAGTAAAAAATAATCCTTCATTCTACCAAAGGTTTTTCATTTTCTTTGACTGGACATGTGTAAACTAGGATACATATTATGCAACAATTGGAAAGAATGATAATACAAACATGCTCTAGTGGAATGTTGATGGCAAACAATCAATTTTCATAATGTTAGACTTAGAAAAAAATTTTCAATTTTGTGCTCTACCAGGAGTAGAAGGAGCAGCTAGGAGAATGAACTTTTTTCTGATTGGTTGAGAGGGGGTAGAATAAGATCACACTTTGACTCATGGCCTGTGCTAAAACATGGATATTGCTGGGAGTGTTGTTGTGATGTCATGGAAGTTGCATAGTCATTGATTCATGTATTTGCTATAGTGACTCACTTATTTATGGGTGGTCATTTTTGTTTACCTTGTTTGCACACATTTTTGTTGATATAGATGACATTTTTAGCTGGGTTTTTACAGTGCATTTTGTGATAATACATTGCTAACTAATGATATCCATAAAAATTCCATACGTTTCTTTTGCTAAGCTAGCCTATGTACAAATTTAATTTGCTATTTTTTATACATCACATGCAAAGGGTTACATTTCCACTTTTCAATTGTCTTGCTATATCATTCTAAAAATTCAATGCAATTAATTCGTTTTTCATTAATATCCAATATACAAAATGGAAAGAATATTTGCCATACTTAAACATTACCAATGTATGAAATAAAGATTTACGTGATAAAGGCAATTTCAGTTTCAAAAAAATTTTATATGCAATGCTATTAGTGGGATTTATACACATACATGTTTTCTTTAATACACTATTACAGGGATTATGTTATTATACCTGGATGTGACACAGTTTCAAGTTTAGGCCAAAATTAACCAATGATTGTAAGTGATAGCACTTATATAAAAGGAAATTTACATACTTGATGGCCTAAACTTGATGGTAGTGTTGCATCCAGTGCATTAATCATTTAGTCCATGACTAACTTATTATTATATTAGGTTTACAAATTGGCCTTCTCTTTGCATTTCTTTTTGGTTTATACAGATTTTTCAGGGGGTACACATTTGTAGACTGTTACATATTTTGTTGGCTTTGCCAAATTTTTCAGTTTTATTTCGTTTATGGCTTTTACATGCTTGTAGACATTACATGGGTTTTCTGCTTTCCATCCAGGTGAATCACCATTCTTATTGTTGACATAGTGCTACACACTTCATTCCCCATTGCTGGATGTTGATTTCCAATCATTAAATTTGTCACAACTCCATGTTGAGATCACTCTCTAAACATACAAATGCTTGTAAATAGATAGTAAATAGTGTATTATTCACACATAAAAAATATAGGGGCATGGTATTTTAAAGATAGATTGCTAAGACTTTTGAGGAAATTACAAACTAATATTTTGTAAGTGTGGGAGCTCTGCAATGTCAGCCAGCTAAAAAAATTGAAATGTAAATATGTTTGGGGGTTAAAGATTTAGTTAAAATATGGGCATTTGGTTACAAAAATTATTAAACCATACATTAAAATATTTGCCAAATTGTCAAGAATTCTATCAAAATTGTGAATTAATAATTTATATACAAATATAGCAAAAAACAATTACTTTAAAATTGCTTAACCATGGTATAAACTCTAAAACTCTATCATAATGTGAGAATTTAATACATCTTTGGATAATAATATCATCTATATGCCAAGTGTTAGGTCAAATATTATTTAAAAATACAAATATTAATATGTGCTCATTTAAAATACAAGAGTTAGGAACCAAAAATATTAAAAACACGTGAAATATTGCAAATTAGTACAAACAATGAAAGCAGAAACATTAAATTCAGGGATCAATTACCAATGTTTCTATGTGTAGACATATTTCAAGATCTAAACCAAAGCCCTAACTTTACATCTATTTTGAGATTGAAATCAATGCAAAGTATCAGCTTGCCAGGGCTAACAATTCAGTTAGAATAATTCCACCATCACTTCATTTAGATTGTTGACTATGACTCCACAATAATATATGAATTCAACCAGTCAAATTAACATGAATTGGCTTCTATTAAACAACATGTTAATCAAGATAACAAAAAAGCATAAAATCACTTAAAACACTTCAATTATTGATTGAAAATAGGAAACTGAATAAGTGTACAAGGAATAAATTTACCCCAGCACTGCTACACAAATCCTGAGTGTTGAATAAAAACCCAAATTTAAATGCCTATTCAGTAAAATTCAACAATAAATGTACCTGTATAATAAAAACAGTGAAATCAAAGAATCCATTTCATAGTTGAGCATTAAACATGGATAGATATTGACTGAGCTTTCATTATAATTCACGAGAATAATTATGATTTTCATCTATTCTTTAATATGATATGAAAGAAATAGGTTTTGTAATATGAAGCATAATCAACCATTACTATTTTCAATAGATATGATTCATTAATTAGAACAAAGAACTTTAAAAATACAATATTGTTTCATTTTTTATTTAGTGAATATTATTTTTCCTAAATTTCTTCTTGGTTTTTACCTAATTTACTGCTCCACTTCCTTCTTGAGCTGTGTTGTTTAGAAATTATAATCTCCATGGAAACTAGAACATGGCATGTTTGACCAAAATAAATTTGCATAGTACAGGGTGTGTCAAAGGTAGCTTGACTTTACAAATTAAAATAACTTTATATTTATATGAAACCAAACAATAATATATGTAAATATAAAAACTCTAATAAGAGGAATTATAGATATATTAAAACAAATGTTCAAATAGCCCTCCATTCTGCTCAATAGTAAGTTCATATCTTGGTATCATATTCTGGACAGCTCAATGTAATTCATCAATGTTAAGTGAATCAAATTCTTGTTTGATTCTCCTTTTTAAATCATCCAGGTTGGTTGGAATGTATGTATGATATACCCATGACTTTAGAGTAGACAGGTGATCTAGGAGGCCATGCATGACCAAAAGCTCTGCCAATATCACCCTCAGCTGGCAACTGAGTGCTGATGAAATCCCTGGCTTGTTTGGAGTAGTATGGTGGCACACTGTCATGCTGAAAAATAACAGATAGCATTTTTTGTTTCTGTCTTAGTTGTGGAAACATATTGTCACCAGAAAGAAAATTGGCTTTAGCACATAATTGCACTGAATGCCAACCACACACATAATTTTTCAGGGTGCAAGGCTTCCGTTATTACTTGCTGAGGGTTATCAGATGCTGATATGGTACAATTATGAGGGTTGACCATTCCATCCATATAAAAATATGCCTAATCTCATGAAAGCACATTATTAAGTAAATTAGCATTAGCTAAAATCCATTTTACAAATTGCATTTTTGTAGTATAGTTTTAATTTTTCCTGTCTAGTGTCTAAATCCATATCTAAAGTTAAAAAAGTACTGGAAAAATAAAATGGGTTATGTTTAAAAAATTCCCTTTAAATAGTTATAAAATGATGAAATATTTCATCATCTTTTTTGTGATTGGTTGAATTTTCTTAGTTAGTTTAAAAGTCAAGATACTTTTGACATACTCTGTCTTTGCTTAATGTAGTAGAAGTTTTATTTGATTTGAAAATAATCTATCAAAGTTTGTATACTAGTCATTTATTGAAGATATAACAAGATTTACAATTTTGAATAAATTCAGCAATCACTTTTCAATCTGTAAAAATTGAATAATGTTTTTTGTTTTCCTTGGGAAATTTTGTTCTATCCCTATAAATTATCACCACATGTTGTAAAAATCAAACAAATCTCCACCCACATTGTTCACAAGGATATGTTTTACATTGTGTCATAAATTTGGTTGTTTAAAGGCATTGATAATAGACCAGCAAGATAAATTCTTTTTTGTTTTACTGTCATTTCATTTGAATGAATACACTTATATTCATAGAGAATTCATTTTTTTTTGAAACAATTGATTGTGATGATGGCAGTTTTTTAATATTTGTTCATTAACCCTTTTGAGTTGAACAGGAACTATAGTTCCTGCTAATGTTTACATGAGCCTAATGGGAACCATTAATCCCTATATCCCATTCAAATACATCCTATTAGTCATTTTGGAGACTGAGGCAATTTCTAGAGTCAGTTCCATAGTCACGACATCATTATTTGCTTGTTTGTCCTGTTCAGTAAGCACCTGCATCATACAGTTTTTATAATAAAAATTAAATTACCTAGGTTCAGACTTGAAAGGGTTAAATATATAATTCCATGTCTAAAATAGCATATATTTCCTTTTTTCATGATTAATGATTTACCAATAGAATGCCCTGCTATGTGTTATAAATTTAATTATTATTATGAAATGTGATTATTCACTTTAACACTAATAATTGTAACATGGATATTTATCTACACATCTTTCTTTTGCACAATGGTTTGATTATATCCTGAATTTTCATTGTAATTCAATTAACCATGCTAGACTAATTTTCACACAATGTGTTACATGTGTACATATAATGAAATTATAAAAATTGTCAAATGTTGTAACAAATGTGGTTTAAAGGCACTGTCCTTCTAAGAGATGTTAGCATTAATTGAAAAGAGTAACCAATTTTTGATTTCCACTCTTCCACAAGGAGAAGATTTTTGAATAACTAGTCATTACTATATAATATATAAAATATTCTTTAACATGTACACTTACACACTCTAAAATTATGCATAGGTTGATTATGTAATGCGGGAATCTTCTCGTCTTTGGCCACACCCACCTCATTATTCATGAATTAATCCCAAGTGCTATGACTTAATTTAGTTTAGTAAGCAATTATTTATGTGTGTTTACAAAACTAGTATTAATGGAATAAATTGCTTCTTCCAGGAAGGTGGTTAATCTCCATTTTATTTCGCGTAGCTTGTTTGATTGAGTGTGTCTCAGAGGAATAATGAAATTCAGTGGGTGTTGACAATGTTGTTCTGCTTTCTCAAATACCTTTGATAGTTTGTAAAGCCAAGCTTCAACATTAATGGGACATTTATTAGTACAGCTGTTTTTGATAATTTTTTTCTCTGTATTATAAATTATTTGTATGCCATTGTTTAAATAGTTGGGTATTCCAAAGAAGAGAGGAGGACAATAGCCAAATAAAGATACTATACTGCATTGGAACATAGATCTGAGTAATTTTTCTGAACACTCTTTACGAATGCAGCTAAGAATGCTTTATCATGAGGCAGCTTTGGGAAGGACTATTTCAAAGTGGGCCTTCCAACAAAGTTTGCTATTTATCAATACGCCAAGAATTTTAACAAAGACTGTTTTGGGTATGTTATCAGGGACCACAAAAGATCTGTTTCTGGATAAGTGGAAAGTTATGATCACTTGTGCACATATATTTTTATTCAGACGAAGATTATGATCATTACAGAAATTACTGAATTGAAATCTGTGGTGATTCTATGGTTTTGCTTGATACGCATGACTGAAGTCAAATCATTTTCAAATTTAATCAGCAATACGTTTTTCCCAGGTAACCCGGACATGAAAAATGAATTGAATAAGTCCAAGTATAGAACCCTGTAGGACCTCACTAACCAGATCATTGCTAGAACTGTTAACTCCATTGTAGGATACACTAAAAATGGGACCAGTTAGATAACTAGAAATTCAGTTCACAAAATTACTAGAAATTTGAGTTGCTTGTAATTTAGAAATAAGCTTAGTATGAGGAACTGTGTCAAATTTTTTGCTTAGGTCAAGAATGTTACAAATATTGTCTAGAAAAATAATAAGGCCAGTGCATGCTGCTTTGTTTTTTATCATGCAAATTTTGAATAAACAATATAAAGAAGAAAGCAGGCTTCAGTGAAGGTAATGCAGCTTTCTACATGCATATAAAGATAATAAGGAAATTGGACGTAGACTTGAAATATCTGGAGTAGCTCTCCTTGGAAGTGGAATGAGTTTATCCTACTTTAAACACAATGGTACCTTTTGAGATTACATTTATGTATTTATAATGCAGCCAAAGGTTCAGAAATCAATACCGTGATTCGTAATATAATTAATGTATTTGAGCACAAAGAAGAATGAACAATGAGTAAAATTACAATCAACAGTAGAAATTGAAAAGCTTTGATAAGAAATAGACGACATTTTGCTCATTGACTTCTGAAATAAGCAGTAATATCTTCTAGGGCATCAGCTACTGAGTCATATTTGCTTAGAATGTTGAAAAGTCGCTTTTAAAAGTAACATAACATATAATATCATTGTTATGGCTGGTGTTGAAGAGAACGGTCGGGTTTCTTGTGCTCTCCGCGATGCTGTAATCAGCAAGTTATTCAGCGGAATTACGTCCCTCGATGCAGCGGCTTCTTTTATTAAAGATAAAAAGAAAACGCCGCTGCATCAGATGTTCGCTAACTTAAACAAAGATCTCGCCGCTGAGGCTCTGTTGCACCTATTCAAAACTGCGCGCTTTTCTGAAGAAAAAACTCCTACTCTCTCTGATGCGTGTGTTCAGTCCTCTCCAACAAATGTCCTCACTGCCGAAACTTCTACTTCTGCATCTCCAGTCACTTCTACCTCGAGGTTTTGCCATTCTCCTATACCACGTCAATATTTATCTTTTAAGGAAAATCCCCAATCACCAAAACCGAAGTCAAAATAAAATTACGTCAAATCTATTAAACCTAACACTGCTACATTTCTAATTGGCAGTAGTATTCTGAAGTATGCTCGTTCTCAAAATCTTCTTCCAAATCAGACGACTACAATCTACTCATATCCAGGTCACAACACAAACAAGCTCACTGACAAAATCTCTTCGTATCCCAAAACTCATATCAACTCGATCATAATCAATGCTGGTTTTATAGATGCTCTTAACTCCAATGACACTCAGTCTTTCAAATCTAAGTTAAGCAGGCTAATCTCAGAAGTACGTCGTTAATTTACACCTCGCGTCATCTATGTTCTTTAAATCACTCCTGTTTGTCAAAGGAACTTCATAATCCGAGAATTCAACCGAGTCATCCACTCTATATCTGTGAACAATTTTTCAGTGATCCCTGTTTTCTAAAGCTTTTTCCATGCTCCTCGTCACGTTAATGACAAACTTCTTGCTAGGGGTGGAATACATCTTTCTCGTCAAGGTCTAGCTCACATGATCCGCAATCTTCAATCCTACTTCAGACCCCAAGTAATCTCCAATCCATCTCATCGTCTAGCAAATGTTTCTTATTCAAAAGCTGTAACTGCTCGTCGCGTCCTTCTCCCAACTTCTTCATATCAATCTAAATGAAACAGGTACTTTTACATTTAATTTTGTATATTTTAACATATCTTTGTTTAAAAAATGTAGCTATATACTATATACACTCAGACATATCACCTCTCAACTCACAACACACCACCATTAAGCACTACTACATAACAACACTTAAATTCAGTAAGTTTTCTACCAAATCTTTAAGTTTTGCTCTAAAATTTATGAGAAAACAAACGCAAATTTTCTTAAAATCGTATGTTTAATTCTTCTTTTAATATACTAGGCATATACAGTTAAATTCAATACGTGTATTCCTAATAATCTCGATAAATATTTTTATTTCATAAGATTACTACTATCAGGAGATATTAAACTTAACCCAGGACCAATTTTAGAAGAATCGCAAATAGAAATAAAACTAAAAAATTACTGCAATAACTATAAATTTGTATATCTCAATGCTAGAAGTCTAAATTCAAACAGAAATGACTTTCTAAGCTTATTAAATAAGATAGGACAAAACGCAATATTCTTAATTACCGAAACTTGGTTACAACATGACACTGATCCTAATTTGATTAATCCCGATCGACATTATTATGACATTTTCATAAAAAACCGATTAGATAGAGGTGGCGGACTCATGATGTTGGCTCCAAAACGTTTAAAACCAGTGCGTAAATTAGAATATGAATTAAACCACAATATATTTGAATCACTCTGGATAGAAATTATATTATTTAAAAATAAATGTCAGAAAGAACTGATTAATATCACATACAATCCAAATAAAAATTATCATATTGACTATCTAAAATTTAAGGCAAATGAAATATCCGAAATAAGTGATCCCTACTATTCTATAAATATATTTGGTGACTTTAATATAAATTATTTTAATATCTTGTGAAACAATCATTAATAGAATTTTGTGCCACATATGATTTTCGTTGTATAAATACTGACTGTCCAACAAGACAAAGCAACTTAATTGACTACTTCCTAACAAATTCCGACTTATTTTTTAAATCCTTCATGTTTGAATCATTCAGTGACCATGCTCTTTGCACATATACAGGGTGTAACAAAAGCAACCAGACGCTTCATTTTACGAGAAATCTAACTTTATTCATAAGAGGAATAAAAAAACGAATCATTCATAGTAAAATATACAGTGTAGCGAATCTAAAACAACTTACTGAGGTTATAATGTCCAAAAAGATTAATCATAAAAGAAGAAAGTGTTCAAAATGATTACCATCATGTTCAATACATTTGCAAATCCAGTCACGAACAGACCGGCACACCTTGTTCACCAAATCTAATGCTATGGCACGAATTTCATCGGTAATAGCATTCTTCAGATCGTCCATAGTGTGTGGGTTTCTACCATAAACTTTTATCTTTAGTAAGTAAGCCTTTATCACTCAAGTCAGTCTCTGATCATCATCCTTGAGTAACGATCAATAGGAATGACGATTTCAAAAATTTCAATGAAAAATCTGAACCCCAAATCGATTAAACATATAACATCGCTGTTGCAGCAAGGCGAACCATCACAGTTAAATTTCCATCCATTGATGTTTAGCTACGTAACTACAGTTCTTGCTTTCATTTTGCAAGCGTCTGGTTACTTTTGTTACACCCTGTATTAGTAATATAACTACCAAAGTCAATAAATTTAAATTAATTTATGCAAGAGATTATCTAAATTATTCCGACGAAATAATGGAAGCACTTTTGAAAAACATATCGTTCAACTATATATACATATTAAAATCTGGATCTTGTATGATTAATTATATCTCAAAAGAAATTTGCAATGCAATTAATAAAGCGGCACCAATTAAGTACCGCGAAGTAAAATTAAAGGCGCGAAAATTTGCTTTATCAAATGCCGATGATAATTATATACATGAACAAGTAAGTATTAAAAGAAAATTGTTCGAACTCGCTGAAACAGAGCCGACAACAACTAATTGGACTAATCACGAAAAATCAAAGACGATAATGAAACAATTAAGAAATAAAAAATCTGCCTTAAAGCAGAAAAGGTTCTTCGATAAACTAAGCAATACAAACGAAAAATGGCGATATATTTATAAATTTTTGGGAAAAAGTAAAGGACTTTCAACTGACATTAACGAATTAAGTATTGATAACAAAATTACAACGGAAAAAACAAGAATAATAAACCATCTAAATGCAACATTTAAGGAACTTGGCAATTTCAATTTTCCCCAATATAAGAGAAAGACAAACATTAATAAATTCCCAGCAAAATCATACTTTTCTTTTAGACTCGTAAATGCAAATGAACTAGAAACCATAATAAAAAATTTAGACACAAATAAATCAACTGCATCCTATAATCTTCCAATCTTTATTATTAAACGTCATTTTCATATCTTGAGTGAACATCTTCTATTCGCATTTAACCAATGTATTATTGATAATGAATTCCCTGATATATTTAAGAAGTCAGACATAAGCCCTATATATAAAAAGGCGATCCTCTAAACGCACAAAATCAGAGGCCAATTTACATTGGCCATCCTTTCAGTAAACTATTTGAAAAATGTTTAAATAATCAAATAAATGCATATATTTGATATCTGAAAATATTCTTTCGAAAAAACAATTTGGTTTCCGTAATGGGTTTAGCACTCAAGATGCAATTTTGTCAATATCACAGCAAATAAAATCAAATTAAGCTTCTAATAAATGTAGTTGCGTTGCACTTCTCGATTTGAGCAAAGCGTTTAATTCAATGAACTTTGACATACTGAAAGACAAATTAATGCATTATAATTTTGATGACAACGCTATAAATTTGATATTTAACTTCCTTATAAATCGACAGCAACGAGTTATACTTAATGGCACAAAATCAAAATATATTACAACTAACCGTGGGGTACCTCAGGGCACAGTTCTTGGCCCCATCCTATTCTCACTCTACGTAAATGAT
>CABFPE010000209.1:417885-431388 GCA_900660155.1 Hofstenia miamia | reverse complement strand
GATCCTAACATAAAATAAGTAAATTTGTCTCTGTTTTACAAGAGACCATTTGAATACGTAATGCAAAAGCTACGAACAAATATTTCTTTTCATATATATATATATATATATATATATATATCGATAGATGAAGATACTATTCATATATAAACATATATATTGATAGATTACCATAAAAATACATTCTTAGATATACGTGCATAAAGTTATGCAAGTGAAATTTACCGGCCAAAGCCGGCTAACTACAAGCATCGGCCTCGAGATTTTCGGCGCGATCCAACTCATATATATCCGGTTTAAATTTCATATAAAATTTGTAATATTATACTAATCGAATTATCTTGGAAAAATCACATTAATTTGAAAATAAAATTGTGTACAAATACCTTATTGAAGTTAAAACGATTGTTACCATTCAATACTCACTGGAAAATTTAATTGCAATTATATAATTCTATGATATCGTCATCAATTATGTCTACTTCTGTAGTATGTTATTCAAACCTGTCTATGTCGTTGGATATATTCAGTGCAGCAATGTATTGCAAGGCTGAAAATCTTAAAAAATTTACCTATTTCTCATAAATTACAATTAACAGATCAAATTTTCTTAAGCAAGATTCTAAATTAACCTAGCGATATATATCTTCTAAGCAACCTGTCCTTCTATATTCCTTCAAGATCTGGTTTAAGATCATCAAGTAATTTGCTATTTAGATTTTCACATTTTAGAAAACAAAAGACGTTAACTTTCCACTTTCAACGCATATCATACATGGCCTAAGAGAATATTTTTGGAAAAAATTTGTGTTATATTATAGCAGCAACTCACCTTGTTCAAAATCATTAATTTGCTTATGTTGAAATTGTTGTAAGTGTATTACTTCTTATTAATTTGTATTTTATTGTATTGTGTTTGTATTTATGTTAATGTTAAATCAATAAATATCATAATTATTATTATTATTCTTATTATTATTATCCTTGCATCTCACAGCTTCATGCTGGTATCCCTCTCAGCTTGGGGAACTCACCAGTTCCCAGGGAGTCTGAGAGCTTTCCTCAGGACTCTAGCTGTTCCTAACAATGCTGCCTTCTGTGCTACCGCTCCTCCCCACTTTGGTACTCCCAACTCCTCCAAGTATCTCTTATGCTTCTTACTTACTGCTCCTAGTGCTCCTACTACTACCGGGACTACTTCAACTTTCTTTAACTTCCACAGCCTTTCTATTTCCTCTGCTAACTCTCTGTACTTGTCTATCTTCTCTTTCTCCTTGCTTTCTACATTCCTGTCCTTTGGTACTGCTATGTCTATCACTGTTCCTAATCTTTTCTCTTTGTCTACCACTACTATGTCTGGCCTCCGTGCTTCTATCACTTTGCTCGTCTGTATGTTGAAATCCCACAGTATCTTAACCTTCTCATTTTCTATGACGCCCTGTGGCTTGTGCTCATACCACTTGTCTCCTGCTTCTAACCCATGCTGCCTGCTCAAACTCCAGTGTACCATTCTTCCCACCTTGTCATGCCTGAACTTATACTCATTCTGTGCCAACTTCTCACACCCTGCTATCAGATGATCTACTGTCTCCGCCTCTTTCTTACATAGCCTACACTTATCACTTACTTCTACTCTTCTGTCTATATGCTTCTTCACCCAGTTTGTTCTTATTGCTTGCTCCTGTGCTGCCATTATTAGTGCTTCTGTTTCTCTCTTCAGTCCTGCCTTCTTTAACCACTTGTTGCTCTCTTCTCTATCACACTTTTCTGTGTTCCTCCAGTATTCTCCATGCATTGCCTTCTGCCTATACCTTGTTTGCCTCTCTGATTCCATCCTACTCTGGTATATCTTCTTTCCTTCACTCTCAGTTCTTATCTTCTTCAGCTCCTTAGTGACCTCTAGTAGGGACCCCTCAGGTTGCTCTTCTACATATTCCTTTAGCCCTATTATTATTATTATTATTATTATTATTATTATTAATAGAAATGGAATTGAATAAAAATTTCAACATCTAATCTGATCAGGATCCAAAATTTCAAGATCCGGATCCAATCCTATCCAAATTTTCAAAAGTTAGTGATTTTTGGGTACAAAACGGATGTATATATTACTATGCCATGTATTTTTAATATAGGGCTTAGATACAATCAACAGCTTAAACTAATTTTTGTCTAAACATTCAAAGAAATTTATTACTAATTATTCCTTATTTCCTCACAATGAAAATTTTGACTATCCCCTGAAACAAATCCTGGCCTGATGAAGCCTGTACTTCAACTTCGATTCGATGTAAATTTGCGATATGTTATAATACATCGGTTACATAATACCTTTGTAGTGAAAAAATATTTTTTATGAATTCAAATAAAATTATTTGCTATGTGCAAAATATTTGTACATTAAATATTGTACGCTCATTACAAATTTTGTCTTTTTTGCAATAAATAAAAACATATACTCCTGGATGGAATCAATCGCAAAATTGATTGTCTTTAAAAACAAAATTTTTTAAATGTGCAATGAAATATTTTTAATGAATGAATGGAATAATATAAAACCAAACATGAAATACTACAATTTACAAATCACATATTTTAATAGCTAAAGTATTTCTATTGGAGATCATAGTAATATAATGTTTATGTAAAAAGTAAGTTTACTTCTAGACATCACTGTGAGCTTAGAAATACATTTAGAAAACATGAATCTAGCGATCGAATCTCTCAATACAAATTGTCTAACGATCATTGGTCTTTGCTGCTCTCTTCTGCTTTTGTTTCTTGAAGGCATTTATGCATCACTTATTGGACCCATTTACCCTCTTCGAGCAATAAATGGTCATGAAGTATCGCAAACCATCGTGGCAATTACCTTAGCCATGTTTCCAATTGGTGAAGTTACAGTTGCAATTCTTTTACTGATATTCGACATGAATACATACATCAGAACTATTTTTATTTCTGCTGGTACTTCTGCTGCATTGTCAATCATTGCATTCGGGTAATAATTTTGATTAATTGCTACATACTTTGAATTACATGAAAGCAAAATGAAATACATTCAAATCTTACTCCAAGCAGTTTCCTGTATTTTTTATTACAAAGCAATGTTTTTGGCATTTAGAGCAATTTTACCATCATGAAATTTAGGTTGCCTAGTTTTAATTTACTCTTGTCCACTTAACCCTATTTCTACTAGCATTACTTTAATGTAGCAAAGCGAATTATCCATTTTTCAAAAAACTTTGTCCAATCCTGTTAACCCTATCCTTCGCAAGGGGGATTTACCCCATGGGAATTTTCATTAATTAGTTTTTTAAAATGAAATTTGAAAAGCTAGCTGAATTTTTCGCCGCATGGAATTTAGTTCGTGAGAGACAATCATACAATTCTTTTTTCAAGAAGTCAACAAACAATTTTTAAAAATTTTGGCCAATTTCTATAACAACTACTTATAATTCAGCAATAAAATAATGAGCCCCCTCAAGTACATGTATTGTCCTTTTGCTTATTATTACAATGAATATATGTCTTTTGTTGTATTTTTTGTGTAGAAATCATGGACATAGTATGAAATATTCATATATTCTACTGTTACTTTTATGTAATAAACTGATCTTTGGGCATTTTTAAAAAATTAGTCAAGTTCTGTTAAAAAATATTGAAAAGCCGTTTACATGGACACATCTATGGGGTTAAGCCCGCTCATGCAATGATAAAGATCTGTGCTAAACTTTATTCTTGTATGTGAAGTACTTGCAAATAAGATTTTTTTTCAATGAGAAATTCGATTTTTGCAAAAATATCCAAATTTTTCCATGCCTAGTTTTCAGGCGGTCTAATGCCTGAGAACAACAACTGACATATTTTGTTTTATGAAGACAAACTGTATGAGTCCCTTCCAGGCGTGAATGCGGGAAATTAAGAAGTTGCCGCACCGCTTTCTTTTATTTTATTTCAATCAAAGATTTCACGTTTTTTCTATAAATCACTTTCTTCCTATAGGGTAACCTACATTAGGAATTTCAAAAATGCAGTTTAGTTTTTAGGGAGCAATTTCGAAACACAAATTTCAAAATTATGTTATGCATACTAAGACATGTGATGATATTTACGAATATTGAAAAAATTTATCAAAACTTATCTAGAAAGTTTAATTAAATTTACAATATGTTCAATTTTACATGGACAAGTTTGAAGATAGGTTGGAGAATGTAAATTGAAATTAAAGCCATTCTAATCATCTCTTTGAAATTCTTAGTTTTCATGGCAATTCTTACAAACGACTAGAAGTCATATTTTCTGCTCCTGAGGTCCATCGAGGTTTAAAAGGTTCTTGCAAAGAAAGCTGGCTATTTGTGGAGTTACATTTTAAACAGATCCTTTATGATAGTTTCTCTACTGTATCAAATTCTGCAAAATATTTTGCATGGCACAAACAATATTTTTAACGATTGCACTAAATGGGCCGTCATTATTATATCGTTTTAAACACTCTTGTATGGCGAAGTAATGTTCTGCGTTTCTTTAAGGGAAACATTTGATTGATTTTGGGGCAATTTGGTTTATATTCATCTTGAAATCAACAAAATATATGGGTGAATAAAACGTAAATTGCCCAAAACGTATTTGCTTTCAAGAAAAACTGCGCTATAGAGAAAGATTTGTAAGCAATGTAAATTCAAGCTCAATTGTGAAACATATTTTTATGTCTGTATTAAGACGCCATCGCGCGACAGAAATGGTTAATTTAATGTCTTATATCTGCAACTGCAATGCATCAAAACAATTTCGTCAGAGTAATATGTAGTCAAAAATCATTTTTTAGAAACAAACTAGTAAAACTATTTAAAGTTTCATTAAAGATAAGTGACATAACGGTTGTAAAAAGTCTAATTATGATTACAATGCTTAACTTGATAGTAATGATGTTGAAAATAGAGTAGAAAATGTAACTCCAAATGAAAATTATGCATGAATTTTAATACTTTTGAAATTCTAGTTATTTACAGTTCCACTAAGAAACAAAGCTTATTCTATATAATGTTTATAAATGCAATACATCAAAGAATTTGGAAATAGTAATGTGTATTCAAACATACATTTATAAGTAACTAATGTTCATTAATTCCTAATTTAGGCTTGTTGATTCAATAAAAAATGTTTTCATTTATCAAGGTCTTTGTATGTTGAATCGCTTTATCACTGGTGCAGCTACGAGTGGTGTGTGGACAATGGTCTTCGCAGTTATTACTACCTCTTTTGGAGAGCTTGGTAAGAAAGTCTCAAATGCATTTGTTTCTTTTTTCTGTACAGGAGCAACTTTGGGACCACAAATATCCCTTTTTCTTTCTACAACATTCCACTACTCAACACCGTTTTACATTTCTGGTGCACTGGGCTTAATGTGTGTTTTGGGATCTTCAACAATGTTCCTACAAAAACACAACGGAATGGGCGATGTGGAAAACTCTGAAAGTAACTATTTTTCTTCTTTTAAGTTTTTGTCCGATTTTGGGGTAATAGTGCTCCTCCTGAATCTATTTTGTACTTTTACGACTTTTGGTTTTTTTGATGGAGTTTTGGCCCAATTTTTTGTCGAAGAAATTGGAGTTAGTTCAACTCAACTAAACATTGTTTATGCTATTATAAGTATTCCATTCTTACCTTCAAGTTTGTTCTTTGGATGCTATTTAGCAAATAAGGGCTATAGCTTTCTTGTAGTGTTTTTCTGTTTAGCTCTGACCTCTGCAGTAATATTTTTCATATATCTTGGAAGTTTCATCCCGTTATTTAAAGAATTTTACATCACAACATCTTTACTCTGTTTTTTTGGTATGACAAGAACCACAGTTGCAACTGCAATATTCCCAGTTCTTACTATCTACATTTGCAAAAGATTCCCATCGTCTAATCCAGTGGCAATCAAAGTTTTTGTTGGCTCAGCGCTCGTAATCATTTCTGGCATAGGTTTTGCATTTGGTTCAGCTTTTTTCATTGGGTTCTTAAAAGCCTTTTATGGTATTTACAACAGCATTCTTGGAATATGGATTTTATGGATTTTCTGTACCTCAAATTTTGTATATTTTTTTATTATAAAATCATCTATTTCTATTTGGACAAAGCATTTCCTAGATTTGTAATAAAAAGTATTAGATTTTTGTTTTATGTATTTCTTAATTCTTTCTAGATCGAAAACTTTAGAACTATAAAATGAATATCTAAGCACAGTACTTCCTTAAGGAGGCCGAATGCCATGAGTCCGTTGGATTTGGGGCCTTATTACTGAAAAGTTATTAGTACATTCTAAATTTTAGGATTATTTAATTTAAATCGTTCATAATATAAACTTAGCAATTCATTTCTAGTTGCATTTGATCATTAGGGTACACACTCTACCCCTAACCCTAATCAAAATGTTATATGTTCAATTTTTGTTTTATTAACCAGCATTTTTTGAAGCATGTCATTAACACATTTATAGACATTCACTATATATATATATATATATATATATATATATATAACTGTGATTCTATAATATATGAAAAAAATCTTTCCTTGATAGTTATTCTCCAGGGCATAAATATGCTTCATTTGACATAGAAGTAAAGTTTCTTACTTTAGTCCATCATATCACGTCATCCAAACAGTACAGATGGATACAATGTGGAAGTATATTTAGGAGGTTATTGATGGAGTCTATATTTAAAAATAGTATCTGATCAGATACCACTTGCTAATTCTGTGATCAAATTGATCTCAAATTCCATGAAAAGTTGGACAAATTTGTCAACCTCAAATGCATTAATAGCTATAATAGTGGAAATAATGTTCGCATTTATGATACGTGTCAGAAATCATAGTTGACTTTGCCTTTTGATGATGATCAACATGAGTGGCAAATTTGCTGTTAGCAGTATTATCTGATCTTAATATTAGCAGTAGGCAGCTTTGCTCTTAACAGCTAATTTAAGAAATAGTCGTTTCAACATTTGCTATATTATAACCAAAAATTATTTTTGAATTGTGTTGTTTGGTTTGAAAATACAGAGTTTATACACTATAGTGCAATCATACTCTTACTCAGATATTTGAAATTGACACCTCCAGGTACGGGAACTATGGTTTCAGGGCACAACAAGCCTATGTAAGGATCCTACTATTCTTAGGATTCGGATTCAATGATAGAATTGGATTCAAAATTTTTAGAAATCCTTTTAACATGCATTTCTTTATGTACCTATCAATCAAATATGTCTCATAAAAAACAGCTAAAGATAAGAACATCAAGCAAACCACTAATGACAAATTGAGTGTGGGCTGCAAATATATACACGATTATTTACTTAATTTTGCATTATTTAGAAACATAAGTTACATACAAGAATAAAATATAAATTTAACAAAATAAAAAGTGTTTAAGCAAGAATCCAAGCAAAATTTCTGCTATTTAATAAATTTCTTTCTTTTTCTGAATGGTTTACCTGCACAAAATTACATCAAAATTGTAAAGTGCTTCATTATTTAGAAATGCAATTTAAACAGAAAAACATGATTTTAGGCTCTAAGGGTCTTCTAAACAATTATCATTGCAAATATTACAAAATTGAAACTATTTAAGAAATTTCTTTCACTTCCTTTTATTACTTGCTACATCTGAAAATTCAGACGCTCATGATTTCATTAAACATTTGCATATGTGTTAATATACACATTCAGTAAAGGGACATTTAAAGTTAAAGCATTCATGTACAATCTTGAAAAGTTTAACAACATAGTCTCTACAGGGAATCTTGGCATTTTTCAAAGACAGGTAACAAAATCACTTGTATAAATATTTAATACCATCAGTTCCAAAAAGTTATTGATCTCTAGGTGCCGATAGTAAGTTCGAGCGCGCAATATGTTCCCAATTAGATAATTGATTCAAACTTTCTGAAGTTGGTATTTATTTATATTAAAACCAAATAAGGGTAGTGCTGCGAAAATTGGAGATCACCTAAATCTGAGGGGTCTAATATATATATATATATATTAGTATAGATGCGCTAAGCATTGAATTTCTCAAAATTCACAGCATCTTAACTGAATTTTTACCGAAATGCCGGAAGGCATAAGTTCGCTGTTGTTGTTTTGAATGCGCGAGCATTAACCCTAACTGTTAATTATAATTGTAGCTGTGCTAATAAAGACCTGTTTCCAAGAATCCTACCATGCAAACGGNTTGATGCTACAAAAAACCTCCAAACAGATGTAGAAAAATTAAACAATTATTTTACAAATAATCAACTGAAACTAAATATTGAAAAAACTCAATTTATAATTTAATAAGTGATATAGAACTAAAGATAAATAATGAGTCAATAAATCAAAGTGATTCAGTCAGCTATTTCGGAGTGGAGATAGATAATGAATTAAAATTTGAAAAATTTCTACTGAATAAAATTCAAAAAATGACTACAGGCATTAGATATCTTTATCACTTACGCAATATAATATCAAGCAATTATCATAAACAACTGATACATGCTTTATGTTTTTATCATTTTCAATACTGTTCCTTTCTTTTAACTAACCTAAATTCGAAACATCGTATGCTTCTATCNATATATATATATATATATAAAATAATTTAGAAAACATACGACTATGATTGTCTAATTTTACCGCATTTCATATATGGACAATTATATTCATCTATATTCCGATATCAATAAAATCGAAACATGAACTAAGAGATTTTTTAAAAAAAAATTGTTTTAAGTTATAACAACTACACAGCTTGCCGAAGTGAATTGATTTGTTTATGTCGTACCGTATTTGTATTTATTAATTTACACTAATATTTTATTTTGTAAGTATTTACATTAATGTTAAAAAAATTATTACTATCTCATTTTTTTCTCACAGCTTCTTGCTGGTATCTTTCTCAGCTCAGAGAACTCACCAGTTCCCAGGGAGTTTGAGAGCTTTCCTCAAGACTCTAGCTGTTCCTAACAGCGCTGCTTTCTGTACTATGTCAACTCCCCAGGTTAGTATTCTCAACTCCTCCAAGTATCCAAGTATCTTTTATGCTTCTTACTCACTGCTCCTAGTGCTCCTATAACTACCAGGATTACTTTGACTTTCTTTAACTTCCACAGCTTTTCTATTTCTTCTGCGATCTCCCTGTAATTGTCTATCTTTTCTCTCTCCTTGCTTTCTACATTGCTGTCCTTTGTTACTGCTATTTCTATCACTATTCTCAATTTTTTCTCTTTGTCTACCACTAAAGTGCGCTTTTATTGCTTTGCTATTCTCATTCTCTATGACTCAAGCTTTTAACCCATACTGCCTGCTCAAGCTCAAATGTACCATTCTTTCCACTTGTCATGCCTGAACTTATACTCATTCTGAGCCATTTTCTCACACCCTGTTAAACCCGGTCTACTGTCTCCAGCCTTTTACTACATAGCCTACCCTTATCACTTACTTCCACTCTTCTGTCTATATGCTTCTTCACCCAGTTTGTCCAAATTGCTTGCTCCTGTGCCACCATTATCAGTGCTTCTGTTTTTTCTTTAGTCCTGCCCTCTAGCCATTTGTTGCTCTCTTCTTTGTCACAGTTTTCTGTGTTCCTCCAGTATTCTATATGTATTACCTTCTGTCTATAACTTGTTTGT
This sequence comes from Hofstenia miamia, assembly GCA_900660155.1. Lineage (NCBI taxonomy): Eukaryota > Metazoa > Xenacoelomorpha > Acoela > Hofsteniidae > Hofstenia > Hofstenia miamia. The sequence goes on along the minus strand of CABFPE010000209.1, from coordinate 421,723 downwards.
CTCTCTGCTTCAATTTTTCTCTAGTATGCTTTCTTTCCCTCAACCTCTGTTCTTATCATTCTTAACGCCAGTAGAGACCCTTTAGGTTGCTCTTCTACATATTCCTTTAAGTCTAGTGCTTCTGCTTCCACAGCTTCCTCTACACTTTGCAGTCCTTTCTCTTCTTTATGCATTGCCATATACAAACTATCACCATCTCCATCTAAGTTGAAAGCCCTTTCTGCTGCTAATAACTTCATGGTCTCCCTGACCAGCTCTCTCAGCTCATTTTTGTTCTACCTAACTATTCATATTGAGTACTTCATTAAATATTCTTGATCTAATCATATTCAACTGTAGAATGATAGATAAAACCTAAAAAATAGAAGGCAGATAATAGATACTATTCATAGAAGATAGAAATTTTGTGAAGCATTTTATTAATTGTTTTTGCAAAAAAGCACAGAGGGGAGATTTAATCAAACGGTGTAGAAGAAAATATAATACAAAAGTTTAAAGCTAGAAAGATGCATATATGAAGCTTTTTAATAAACTAAAATAGAGTAATAAGACAATTAAATAAAGTCGGCCGAGTATCAGATGCAGTTCACAGAGATGTTAGAGAATCTCTTACGAAAATTACATCCGGAGCATAACCCTGAATGTAGTGTTTTAGGGGCATCCCCTGGCCCGCCGAGCATTACTGTTACTAGGCGTTCAAATAACCGTGCATATGCTATGCCCGCTCAAATAAAGTGAGGTATAATAATAAGATAATATGCCGCAATGACGTACGGTTTTTCTGCTTTTAAAAACAAATTTAATAATTTTGCCGCGAAATTTACGCTTTTACCTAAAAAATATTTAAATTTTGTTGTACATTTGCTGCAATAAAATGCCAGAAATGCAAAACACTAATCTCTATGCATGATCTTTGATAGAATTAATATATTTTATAGGAGTCGTAAGAAGTTTCTCACTAAAAGACAAAATTATATAGTACTTTTGTGCAATTTTGATTGAATTTCGTAGTATTTTACGTTTTCTCAATAGATGGCGGGCGGCCCGTTCCTGCCCGGTGAATTCCAAATGGCGGGCGAGCACCGGACATTGGAAGTTAAACGAACGCAGGGTTTGCGCGGGCAACGTTAAATTTAAAAACACTACCTGAATGTCCCAATTGACGCTACACCCCCGTTTTTTTATTACAGCTTTGCTAAATAAAACTGCTTAAGTTATTACTGTACGACCACAACAGTTAAAAATACTTGCTCGAAATATCAATTAGCACAATGCTTATGACTTGTCTTAACACATTTTTTAATAATGAACAGCACATATATAAAGATACGGTCTGCATTGATAAAGTAGCTGATTTAAAGCAAAGCAAACCCGCCAAGCGATGTTAAATTGTTTTTCGTGTCAATGTTTATTGTTTTAAATACAATTTTTTAAAAAATGTGTTTATACAGATAAATATAATGGCCTCCTCATTTGGAGGCCGTGTATATATAAAAGGCCATGGATGACAAAATAAAAACATTGGCAGTTACTTTCTTATTCATATTCACCCAGATATATGTCCGTTTCATATAAATCAATATATTGTTACATTTCATTACTATTAGAAGCAATAAAATAAGAAGAAAGCTCTTTTGATAAGACTTTATTATTATAACAAAAGGTCCCCAATAGAAACTATTCGTGCATATAGACAAGAGACTTTTACGAAATCTGAATAAGATTAACACAAGATAGAAAGGTTGACTGTGGACGACCAGCAATGGACAATGTAGAAAAGGAAATATTGTTGGATATTAATCAAAATATGGCACAATTGCACCCAGACAGATTGTTGCCCAAGGTGATATCCATGTTCCATGCGTCGCATTAAACTCTAATTCAATACCTTAAAGAGCATATTAATCTACAGACACTCAGCATTTATTCATTTGTGATTACAAAATTTGAAACAAAATGGTGCAACAGCATACAACATAATGTCTGCTGTTATTTGTTGTTCCGTTTTTATTGTGTGCATTTTCCATTGGTATGGTTGTAGTTTCACATCCTCATCCAATTCAAATATTATTGTCGTGTCTTTTCCTTCTTCTTCTTAAATTTCAATTTCCTCCTCTTGTACCTTTATTGCTTTATTTACATAATTTATGACACACTTATTTTTTGTTAAAAAATCGTCACCAAGTATCACTTCATAAGACAATAAGTTGTTATGTGTATCAACCACTACTAATGATTGTTTAAACGTTGTGGTTACTATTCGCATCCGTACTGATTGTATCATTCCTTTTGTATCGATGTATTCTCCAGATGCATTAATTAATCTGTTATTTGATTTTTCCAAATTTTCTTGTTTGAATCCCAATTTCATTGCGCATTCGTCTGTGATTATTGAAGTTGCTGCTCCTGTATCGATTGTCGCTTTCGTCATTACTCCATTGATTACAACTGCTCAGTTTTCTCAAGTCGGCACTCCTTTTAGTTTTCTGACTCTTCTTCTGTTTGTTCATCTTCTTCCAATTCATCTCTATCAGATTCTATTAAATCCTCGTCATCATAGTATGCGTCTCAATTCCTGATTATGTTTATTTGCTTTTTACAATCTGGCTTTTGTGTCCTTTTTGTCCACAATTGTAGCATTTAACGTCCTTTTCCCTTTTTTTCTTCGTTTTTCCCTTTTTAGTTTTGAATCAAATATCTTTTCTGGTTTCTTTTCTTCAAAATTTCTTATTGCCACTTTTGTTTTAAAGTTATTTCTCTATGTTGATGCGTCTCTGTTCCATTCTGCTCTCTCGTATATTCTAGAGTGTTACCTTGATAATTGCTTGTATGTTGACTGCTTTTCTAATCATTCTCTCTAGTTTGTAGTGGACGTTGCATTTTAATTTGAATTGATTCCTTATGTTGTCTAGCATCCCCTTGCTTATGTGAGAGAACAAATCATAGTTAGAGTCGGCTAATTATTGGGTTAACTTTCTCACGTCTTGTTGGAATAGTTTCCAATTTTAAACTCAAATCTGCATTCAGTTCTCTTATTAACTTTTCCCTTTCTTTGTTGATTTGTTTGAATCTCTCTGTTAAGTGTTGTATTTCATTTTTCAACATTGTTTCAGTTTCATGACTTTTCTAGGATCTCGTAAATCTCTTGAGGAATTGTCTCTGGGGAAAAGTGAATCGTTTGCAGTTCTCTTGCGGAGGTCTGAGTTGTGCCATCCATAGATGGTGTGGCTCTTGCTGCTGTTGGAGTTGACGTTACTCTTTGGGGTTTTTTAGCACTTCCTTTTATTGTTCTATTTGTCATTGTATAATAGTTTGTTATAAGTAGTGGTCTCTTCCCTTTGGTTCAGATTCTTCCTTACCATTCCAATGCATCTAAGTTAGGTGTGTTGAATAATTGACCTAAACAAGTTTGTCTTTCGATATTTCCAGTGTTTGCTTTCATCACATAAATTTGCCTTCAATTCTCTGTGTGGTTTAAGTGAATGTCTCTGTGTCTCTCTAAAATAATTGTTGACTCTCCATGATATTATTTGGATCTTTCCGCCTGTCATGGTCGCCATGTAGAATCTCCAACCAGGCCAATTACAAGTAAGTTAAATCTTTTAATTTAGTTAGGGAAGTGATCCAAATTCAAAACGTTAACAACACCGTTAACAAATGGTGTTTTACGTTAACATGACCGTAAACCAAGTCGTTAACTTACACTCAAAATAATTTCGCTAAAGATGAAGTTTACGTTAAAGTCGTGTTTTTTCCGCAAATGTTATTACAAATAACTTTGACACATTTAGGTTCTGCACATTTCCTCAATTTATTTATGCAAATAAATTTATTAAGC
>CABFPE010000209.1:403039-416885 GCA_900660155.1 Hofstenia miamia | reverse complement strand
TTTTGCATTATTTAGAAACATAAGTTACATACAAGAATAAAATATAAATTTAACAAAATAAAAAGTGTTTAAGCAAGAATCCAAGCAAAATTTCTGCTATTTAATAAATTTCTTTCTTTTTCTGAATGGTTTACCTGCACAAAATTACATCAAAATTGTAAAGTGCTTCATTATTTAGAAATGCAATTTAAACAGAAAAACATGATTTTAGGCTCTAAGGGTCTTCTAAACAATTATCATTGCAAATATTACAAAATTGAAACTATTTAAGAAATTTCTTTCACTTCCTTTTATTACTTGCTACATCTGAAAATTCAGACGCTCATGATTTCATTAAACATTTGCATATGTGTTAATATACACATTCAGTAAAGGGACATTTAAAGTTAAAGCATTCATGTACAATCTTGAAAAGTTTAACAACATAGTCTCTACAGGGAATCTTGGCATTTTTCAAAGACAGGTAACAAAATCACTTGTATAAATATTTAATACCATCAGTTCCAAAAAGTTATTGATCTCTAGGTGCCGATAGTAAGTTCGAGCGCGCAATATGTTCCCAATTAGATAATTGATTCAAACTTTCTGAAGTTGGTATTTATTTATATTAAAACCAAATAAGGGTAGTGCTGCGAAAATTGGAGATCACCTAAATCTGAGGGGTCTAATATATATATATATATATTAGTATAGATGCGCTAAGCATTGAATTTCTCAAAATTCACAGCATCTTAACTGAATTTTTACCGAAATGCCGGAAGGCATAAGTTCGCTGTTGTTGTTTTGAATGCGCGAGCATTAACCCTAACTGTTAATTATAATTGTAGCTGTGCTAATAAAGACCTGTTTCCAAGAATCCTACCATGCAAACGGCATCAATAAATAAATAATTATTAAATTAAGGCCTGCTTAGTGCAATTTGAAGTAGCTGGCGTTTTCCCAGAACATGTGGGCTTACCCGAAACCGTATCCGATTTTTCCAGGATTTTGCACCCGAACCGTTGATTCTCCCGAACAGATTCCAACTCTGATCCGTATTACAGTTATTGCTGACGAAAATACTAAAGAATGTAAAGAATTCAACTTGAAGAAAAATAATTTATATATAATGCGTAGATTTGTGCCGGACAGATTATCTAGGGCCGTTTCTGCATCTGTTAAGCAGGGATTAGGACCAGATGCCATGACCAAAAATACCGTGATATCAGAAAAGGAAAGGCACTGTTTGGTTGGGTTTATGGACAATTAATATATACTTCGTTAGCTATTTTGATTTTTTAGGATCAGCAACAATAATGTTGTATGTTTGACCTCTTTGTCAATTAAATCATTTCAAACTTGATGCTGGTGACAAATTTAAAGATGCTAGAGACTAACGAAGCCAAAAGGGACTTGGATCAAAGCTACCTTTCCAAGAATGGAACTTCACGGAACTGGTTCAAAAGAAAAACTTTCGGACATGGAACCAGAAGGGTGCGGGACCAAACATAGCTTGTCCCTGCAATCTCTCCCATAGTCTCCTACAGTCTACAATTTTATTATTAAATAGTAATCAAGAGAAGGGCCTAGAATGCCAAATAAAATATAGAAAACATACAAAATTTATATTTTTGAAACTCTCAAAAAATGTCAGTTTTTCATGGATTTTTTTTAAATCTCTATAACTTTGTAACCCTTGACCCTATCTGCACAATTTTCTCGTCAAAAGTTGCAAAACTAGCTAAAGAAAAAGTCATATAATGATAGTTTATTTTAAAAACACGGTCTTTGAGTTATATCTAAACATATGGAAAGGGGTTAAATCTCTCACCCCTGGTAAAATTGAGTTAAATAAAAAATTATTAAATATAAATAATTGCTGCTACTATAAATAAATTTGAAATTTAGAGGTTTATATTACACATATTGCTCGAAATCTCGATCAATTCTGCTCATTCATGTAAAAAGTTTTGCTAAATAAAAAGAAATTATGCCAATGCAATGATGTAACTTACTATTACTATTATTCTACATGAATTTTGGGATCTAAATTATTCCCGCTAAGACAGCTTGGACAACAAAGAAACAATTAAAATTCATGGAAATCAATTTCAGAATTAAAAATATGGAATTGCTATTTCGCATAAACTTAGTTATTAAAATATTACAATGTGTGAGACATCCAGATTAAGAAATTTACGGATTAAACAGCATTTATAGTAAACAGCATTTGGTTAAAAATAATTTATATATATATATATATATATATAAAATATTTTAGAAAACATACGACTATGATTGTCTAATTTTACCGCATTTCATATATGGACAATTATATTCATCTATATTCCGATATCAATAAAATCGAAACATGAACTAAGAGATTTTTTAAAAAAAAATTGTTTTAAGTTATAACAACTACACAGCTTGCCGAAGTGAATTGATTTGTTTATGTCGTACCGTATTTGTATTTATTAATTTACACTAATATTTTATTTTGTAAGTATTTACATTAATGTTAAAAAAATTATTACTATCTCATTTTTTTCTCACAGCTTCTTGCTGGTATCTTTCTCAGCTCAGAGAACTCACCAGTTCCCAGGGAGTTTGAGAGCTTTCCTCAAGACTCTAGCTGTTCCTAACAGCGCTGCTTTCTGTACTATGTCAACTCCCCAGGTTAGTATTCTCAACTCCTCCAAGTATCCAAGTATCTTTTATGCTTCTTACTCACTGCTCCTAGTGCTCCTATAACTACCAGGATTACTTTGACTTTCTTTAACTTCCACAGCTTTTCTATTTCTTCTGCGATCTCCCTGTAATTGTCTATCTTTTCTCTCTCCTTGCTTTCTACATTGCTGTCCTTTGTTACTGCTATTTCTATCACTATTCTCAATTTTTTCTCTTTGTCTACCACTAAAGTGCGCTTTTATTGCTTTGCTATTCTCATTCTCTATGACTCAAGCTTTTAACCCATACTGCCTGCTCAAGCTCAAATGTACCATTCTTTCCACTTGTCATGCCTGAACTTATACTCATTCTGAGCCATTTTCTCACACCCTGTTAAACCCGGTCTACTGTCTCCAGCCTTTTACTACATAGCCTACCCTTATCACTTACTTCCACTCTTCTGTCTATATGCTTCTTCACCCAGTTTGTCCAAATTGCTTGCTCCTGTGCCACCATTATCAGTGCTTCTGTTTTTTCTTTAGTCCTGCCCTCTAGCCATTTGTTGCTCTCTTCTTTGTCACAGTTTTCTGTGTTCCTCCAGTATTCTATATGTATTACCTTCTGTCTATAACTTGTTTGTCTCTCTGCTTCAATTTTTCTCTAGTATGCTTTCTTTCCCTCAACCTCTGTTCTTATCATTCTTAACGCCAGTAGAGACCCTTTAGGTTGCTCTTCTACATATTCCTTTAAGTCTAGTGCTTCTGCTTCCACAGCTTCCTCTACACTTTGCAGTCCTTTCTCTTCTTTATGCATTGCCATATACAAACTATCACCATCTCCATCTAAGTTGAAAGCCCTTTCTGCTGCTAATAACTTCATGGTCTCCCTGACCAGCTTTCTCAGCTCATTTTTGTTCTACCTAACTATTCATATTGAGTACTTCATTAAATATTCTTGATCTAATCATATTCAACTGTAGAATGATAGAAAAAACCTAAAAAATAGAAGGCAGATAATAGATACTATTCATAGAAGATAGAAATTTTGTGAAGCATTTTATTAATTGTTTTTGCAAAAAAGCACAGAGGGGAGATTTAATCAAACGGTGTAGAAGAAAATATAATACAAAAGTTTAAAGCTAGAAAGATGCATATATGAAGCTTTTTAATAAACTAAAATAGAGTAATAAGACAATTAAATAAAGTCGGCCGAGTATCAGATGCAGTTCACAGAGATGTTAGAGAATCTCTTACGAAAATTACATCCGGAGCATAACCCTGAATGTAGTGTTTTAGGGGCATCCCCTGGCCCGCCGAGCATTACTGTTACTAGGCGTTCAAATAACCGTGCATATGCTATGCCCGCTCAAATAAAGTGAGGTATAATAATAAGATAATATGCCGCAATGACGTACGGTTTTTCTGCTTTTAAAAACAAATTTAATAATTTTGCCGCGAAATTTACGCTTTTACCTAAAAAATATTTAAATTTTGTTGTACATTTGCTGCAATAAAATGCCCGAAATGCAAAACACTAATCTCTATGCATGATCTTTGATAGAATTAATATATTTTATAGGAGTCGTAAGAAGTTTCTCACTAAAAGACAAAATTATATAGTACTTTTGTGCAATTTTGATTGAATTTCGTAGTATTTTACGTTTTCTCAATAGATGGCGGGCGGCCCGTTCCTGCCCGGTGAATTCCAAATGGCGGGCGAGCACCGGACATTGGAAGTTAAACGAACGCAGGGTTTGCGCGGGCAACGTTAAATTTAAAAACACTACCTGAATGTCCCAATTGACGCTACACCCCCGTTTTTTTATTACAGCTTTGCTAAATAAAACTGCTTAAGTTATTACTGTACGACCACAACAGTTAAAAATACTTGCTCGAAATATCAATTAGCACAATGCTTATGACTTGTCTTAACACATTTTTTAATAATGAACAGCACATATATAAAGATACGGTCTGCATTGATAAAGTAGCTGATTTAAAGCAAAGCAAACCCGCCAAGCGATGTTAAATTGTTTTTCGTGTCAATGTTAATTGTTTTAAATACAATTTTTTAAAAAATGTGTTTATACAGATAAATATAATGGCCTCCTCATTTGGAGGCCGTGTATATATAAAAGGCCATGGATGACAAAATAAAAACATTGGCAGTTACTTTCTTATTCATATTCACCCAGATATATGTCCGTTTCATATAAATCAATATATTGTTACATTTCATTACTATTAGAAGCAATAAAATAAGAAGAAAGCTCTTTTGATAAGACTTTATTATTATAACAAAAGGTCCCCAATAGAAACTATTCGTGCATATAGACAAGAGACTTTTACGAAATCTGAATAAGATTAACACAAGATAGAAAGGTTGACTGTGGACGACCAGCAATGGACAATGTAGAAAAGGAAATATTGTTGGATATTAATCAAAATATGGCACAATTGCACCCAGACAGATTGTTGCCCAAGGTGATATCCATGTTCCATGCGTCGCATTAAACTCTAATTCAATACCTTAAAGAGCATATTAATCTACAGACACTCAGCATTTATTCATTTGTGATTACAAAATTTGAAACAAAATGGTGCAACAGCATACAACATAATGTCTGCTGTTATTTGTTGTTCCGTTTTTATTGTGTGCATTTTCCATTGGTATGGTTGTAGTTTCACATCCTCATCCAATTCAAATATTATTGTCGTGTCTTTTCCTTCTTCTTCTTAAATTTCAATTTCCTCCTCTTGTACCTTTATTGCTTTATTTACATAATTTATGACACACTTATTTTTTGTTAAAAAATCGTCACCAAGTATCACTTCATAAGACAATAAGTTGTTATGTGTATCAACCACTACTAATGATTGTTTAAACGTTGTGGTTACTATTCGCATCCGTACTGATTGTATCATTCCTTTTGTATCGATGTATTCTCCAGATGCATTAATTAATCTGTTATTTGATTTTTCCAAATTTTCTTGTTTGAATCCCAATTTCATTGCGCATTCGTCTGTGATTATTGAAGTTGCTGCTCCTGTATCGATTGTCGCTTTCGTCATTACTCCATTGATTACAACTGCTCAGTTTTCTCAAGTCGGCACTCCTTTTAGTTTTCTGACTCTTCTTCTGTTTGTTCATCTTCTTCCAATTCATCTCTATCAGATTCTATTAAATCCTCGTCATCATAGTATGCGTCTCAATTCCTGATTATGTTTATTTGCTTTTTACAATCTGGCTTTTGTGTCCTTTTTGTCCACAATTGTAGCATTTAACGTCCTTTTCCCTTTTTTTCTTCGTTTTTCCCTTTTTAGTTTTGAATCAAATATCTTTTCTGGTTTCTTTTCTTCAAAATTTCTTATTGCCACTTTTGTTTTAAAGTTATTTCTCTATGTTGATGCGTCTCTGTTCCATTCTGCTCTCTCGTATATTCTAGAGTGTTACCTTGATAATTGCTTGTATGTTGACTGCTTTTCTAATCATTCTCTCTAGTTTGTAGTGGACGTTGCATTTTAATTTGAATTGATTCCTTATGTTGTCTAGCATCCCCTTGCTTATGTGAGAGAACAAATCATAGTTAGAGTCGGCTAATTATTGGGTTAACTTTCTCACGTCTTGTTGGAATAGTTTCCAATTTTAAACTCAAATCTGCATTCAGTTCTCTTATTAACTTTTCCCTTTCTTTGTTGATTTGTTTGAATCTCTCTGTTAAGTGTTGTATTTCATTTTTCAACATTGTTTCAGTTTCATGACTTTTCTAGGATCTCGTAAATCTCTTGAGGAATTGTCTCTGGGGAAAAGTGAATCGTTTGCAGTTCTCTTGCGGAGGTCTGAGTTGTGCCATCCATAGATGGTGTGGCTCTTGCTGCTGTTGGAGTTGACGTTACTCTTTGGGGTTTTTTAGCACTTCCTTTTATTGTTCTATTTGTCATTGTATAATAGTTTGTTATAAGTAGTGGTCTCTTCCCTTTGGTTCAGATTCTTCCTTACCATTCCAATGCATCTAAGTTAGGTGTGTTGAATAATTGACCTAAACAAGTTTGTCTTTCGATATTTCCAGTGTTTGCTTTCATCACATAAATTTGCCTTCAATTCTCTGTGTGGTTTAAGTGAATGTCTCTGTGTCTCTCTAAAATAATTGTTGACTCTCCATGATATTATTTGGATCTTTCCGCCTGTCATGGTCGCCATGTAGAATCTCCAACCAGGCCAATTACAAGTAAGTTAAATCTTTTAATTTAGTTAGGGAAGTGATCCAAATTCAAAACGTTAACAACACCGTTAACAAATGGTGTTTTACGTTAACATGACCGTAAACCAAGTCGTTAACTTACACTCAAAATAATTTCGCTAAAGATGAAGTTTACGTTAAAGTCGTGTTTTTTTCCGCAAATGTTATTACAAATAACTTTGACACATTTAGGTTCTGCACATTTCCTCAATATATTTATGCAAATAAATTTATTAAGCGCATGCAGACATTTGAAGCTAGAATTGTTGTTTATGGTTGCATTTTCACTTGTTATTGTATTGAGTTTGGATCACTTCCCTTATTGATCTGTTTGGTGGGAAGGGATCTAACTAACTCTGATCACTACAGGGATTTATTGAATTCTGGCAACTTAAATTGTTTGATTAAATAACATGCACTATTTAAGTGAAGTTTCCATGCAGTGATTTCTTTCTTTGGGCATCTGCCTGGTGCTGTCCTCTATATCAACAATTAATCCAATTTGACATCCACCTTAAAGTTTCACAAGCACTCAGCTCAAAGAATGTTTATTATGTATGATTTAGTTTACCATAGTGTGGATGATAGACTTGGCACAATTTGTTTTATCTCTCTTGTGGTTTCATGTTGTGGTACATAATAATAATAATAATAATAATAATAATAATAATAATAATAATAATTTAATTCTTTTGTTTTTTTACAAATCAAGTGATTAACACTTATGAAGAATTAAAACAATAAATATAAATTAACTTGGTTCTGAAAAAATACTTTGTCTTGGTTTCAAAAGTTTATTGTCCTTGATGATATAAATAGTTGGTTTTCATTGTTCAATAGCTTTGTTATAGCTTATAGACTTTGTCCTATAATTTGATAAGTAGTTGGATCTTCTTCGTTTTAGTGAAATTTTTAATGATTTTTTAAATTTATTGAAATTTCGTTCTTCTTTAATATCTGGAGGGAGTTTGTTCCATAAATCAATTGTAAAATTAGTAAATGATTTTTCAAAGATTTTCTTTTTAAATTTGATTTTGTGATAAGTCTTAGTTCGCTTGTGTATATTTTTCTGTAATTCTACTGAAGGTCTTTTCCAAAATAGTAAGAGGCAATTTAATTTTAATAGGTATTCTAATGATTCGATATTATGTTTTTCTAATATTTTACTTTGATCGTTTTTACTACAGATTGTATTAATTGCCCAATTAAAAACTTTCTTAAGTTTTTTAAATATTTTCTTGGTAACATTAACTAATCGAATAAACTATCATTAACTAATCGAATAAACTATCAATTGTGTTATGAAACCTGACATTTCACTAGCTGCTTACTCCATGCCAGATATAGAATAATTGAAGATAATAGTAATAATAAATCGTCATTACCAAAAACTATTGATGAGCAATCATGCATATAACAAATAACTAGCAGCTTCCTAGCCTACATTTAATACTACTAAACAAACAATCTATGGTCACATTATTAATCACATTATCGTCAACAATTTGGATCTAAAATATTAAGGTGTATCATATGTTTGGCTCACTAGCCATTTCTGAATTTGTTATGGTATACATGTTTAAAAACAAAAGATAGCTAGCTAAGCAGACTATAGAAAAACCTTAATCGTATCACTAACATAAGGGGTCAGGGGTGTAGAACCTTGAATCCTCCCCTTCGTGGAATCATGGCCACTACTTTGCACAACTACTTAGCTAGACATTGGCATTAAATTATCAAACCATCAAGTAAGGAGTAAATTGAAAATAGTTCCTACGAATTTATTTCAGCACACTTACACTAGTTTCTCTATTTATACTCTAAACCAAAAAAATAAGTACCTGTCAATTTCAAATTTTAAATTCACTTAGACTCATATTAGACTCATAAAATTAATAAGGAGCAATTCGTCGTCACACTTTTTTTGCCAAATTAATTTGTCAACAAGCAAATGCTCATACATTAATAATATTTGATTCATAAATCTTAGTTAGTTAATTCAATCACATTAGTTGCTAAATTTAATTATTGTCTTTCTTTTTATCTTAATTTTCTTAGTAGCTTTGGTCTATTTGCCAAGTATTGCTGTTAAATAATGGTAGGTCATTGAATGTCACGAAGTGCGTGACATGTGGTGAAAAAATTTTACGAGGCAAAAATTTGCTGTTTTGATATAATACTATCATGGTCAAAATTTCTCTGATTATATAAATTGACAAACCTTTGAAAAATTAGAACTGACTTGTGTGTATTTCTGATTTGTTTTGTAATAGAAAATTTAATAAACCTAATGAAGCACAGCTAAAAATTGTCAATTGTATTACTAGTACTTGCAATTAATTATTTTTTTTGTAAGTGACCAAATATTTTTACCATAACAACAATTATGCATCACCCTAACTTCTGTTATTTAGAAGAATTAAATCAATGAATATTCATTTTGTAATAATTATGTATATACTGCCTTGAGATGGAAAACCACCACAACTGTCAAAAATTGAAAATGCAGTATTATTGCTTATTAATGCAATGTTAGACACTTTCTAGCCACATTTACAAACATTTTTGTTAAAGCAGCCTTAATTTTGAAATTATGATTATGCAAGTTAACATGACTACTGAATGCCTGTCTTGCCTTGATGAAAGAATGCAGTAAGTGCCACTAAGGGCATTCTATCATCAATTATCAGTTCATGAGTCACCCATTCATGCTCCAATTCCACTTTTTGATGTGGAGATACAGGGATAGTATAATTGATGAAAGTCGACATTGTAGCTAAGCTGTGTTCTCAAATGCCAGCCAACAGACTGTTATTTTGGCAGACTTACTTCAAATGATTTGGCACTTGATATTACTGAAGAGTATGACAAATAGTCTATCTGAAACAGGACCAAGATTTATGATCCCAGTTACTACATAAAACTTTCAAATTACAGTGTTTTAAGATGTGAAAGAATAAAGATTTTGAAATAATAATTCAGTTGCTTTTCTATGAAAAACAGTATAACTAGAGTTTGATACACCCAGTTTTGATGGAAAAACACAGTAAATGAAATTTTAGGTGAAAGTGACTAATTTGAACTCCAAATATAGATTTTGAAATCCTGTACTCTCAATAATATCTGATTCAATTTTTCATAAATGACTGTCCTTGACAGTAACTGTTTCAACATTCTAACTGATCCCTAATTGTTAGTTCCCCAGGCATATTGAACACAGAAATTTATCTTGTTGTAGATGAGGTGAATTTGATCATGTAACAATTTTAGTAACAATAGATAAATTAGACCTTAACCTTGTTTCTTTGTTTAACAATTTAAACAATAATTAATAATTGATTAATACATGTATGCTCCTCTCTTCTTTTTTGATCACTGGTTTGACAGGTTTCTCTTATCAAATGAATGGGCATCAGATTAATAATTTAATTAATGTATAAATAACTTATAAAAAAGTTTCTGATCACATATCTGTATAAAGTTGTAATAATCATTCATCATGCAGCATTTATAGTCCATTAGTCAAATTAAATGGTTAGATGTTTAACAGCAATCATTAATTTAATAAGGCATTAATATCCATTGATTGATCTTATTAGGCACTGTCAATGTCCATTGGTAAAATCACCACCACCATTGTCATGGAGAAATGTAGCTATCTAATGTCATTATTAAATTTAAGTAATTAAGCATAATTAATGAACAACTAAACTTTTTTTGACACTGATATCTATTTCAGTTTAGTCTTTCATTATGACCTTTTGTGGTATACTATAAAAATACTAAAATCACATACAGGTTTTTAAAACAATTTTCAATAATCAGGTGATAAATTACAAATTTAAATTTCCGTTTGGGCTTGTTTTGTGCAAAAGCCAAGCAATTGACTTTTAACTGAACTATTTATTGCTCTAACTCTTTTCTTGACCAGTATTTACAATCCCTGATTATTATTATAAAATCATGTACAAATAAAATAGCTCTAAATAATATTTCTTATTATCTTGGATTGCTACTACTGTGATCAGAATAGGTGCAATTTCCATTTGCACCTTTCTACCTTAGGTGAGGCTAGCATGAATGCCATTCCATTTGCATTCTGTCACAAGATGTATGGAGATATTCCTGATGTCATCTGAGGGAGGCATGTGTTCAAATTTAGAACCTCAATAAATCAGATTTGTTCAAACTGCAGTTATAGTGTTCTTCCATCTCAGGGCAGTATAGTTATCATACTAATGTAAGTACAGATACATGCATATTTAGAGCTATGGTATAACCCAAATATGGAAATGAGCTGAAAAGTGAGGCCTAAGCATGCTAATTTGACAAATATTTGACATTTTTTAAAATTTGTTTTTATATTTTTTGTTTGCTAGACCAACATTTAATTAAAGGTTTCTAATGAAATTTGTTCACTGAAATAGAAAAAAATAATTAAGTTCAAGATACTAATGTAAAATTTCAGTTATATTTTAAAATATTTCAACATGTTGATTATACATTCCATAGCATTCAATGTCTATTTGATTTGTATTTGCTATTGATAAAATCTTTTTTTTTAAATTCAATAGCTTTCTTTTTTTGTTGTACATAGGAGAGTATAGTATCAGTGAAAACAATATAATTTTTTACCAAAAGTATTAAATTCTAGTTGAAATCTGGTTATATCTGCAAATTTGACAAACAAGTTGGATAATGTATCACCTCATTGACCTTCCAACTTGTGGTTAATTGTTTAAGGACCAATTAATTTTGATGCACACATTTAGCATTGTTTCACCCCATTAACAGTCTGAGATTTGCAAATATCTCATGGACTGATCGTAATGCTGCTGATATAGTTCTTAAAACACAAGAACTTATTCAGAAGGCAGCTTTTCTTAAAAACGGCTCGTTTTGGGCTCGTTATATATCCAATACTCTGCTCAAGCTCGGCTCGGCTCAGCTCGGGGTTCGGCTCGTTAGAAGTTCGGCTCATTGACAAGTCTGGCCTGATGCAGGTCTGCAAGCATTCAAGAAACAAAAGGTTGCTTATTGCACTCTAAAATAACTGGAAACACGGAAATTAAGAATTGGCCGTCCTTATCATAAGCTCAATGTCTCTGGTTCACCTGACATCATCATGGATAATGAAATCTATTTTGCTCTGTACATCACAAACTGCCTGGTAATCAAAATTATTATGCAAATGCCTGTGGTGATACAAATGGAGAAGCAAAATATGCACCAATGAAGAAGTTTGAAAATTTTAGTCTGGATTGCCATCAGTAAAAATGGAATTTCAAAGCCTTGCTTGATGCGTTCATCTATGGCAGTTATAAAGGAAGTCTATGTTGAAAAATGTTTAAGGAACTCTTACTTCCTTTCATTAATGCATACCATTCAAATGGAAACTATATATTTTAGCCAGATTTGGCTTCATCGCATTATGCCAAATTCATTCTCGACTTTATGACTAAAATTGACATCAACTTTGTGCATAAAGATCTTAATCCCCAGCGTGCCTTAGCCTAAGGCCTATTAAAGATTTTTGGGAATGCTAAAAACCATTGTCTATAAAGGAAATTGGAAAGCCAGCAGTTTAGACCAGTTGAAAGGTCGAATAAAAAGATCATTTCAAAAAGCTGACTCAGACGTTGTCCGTGAGATGATGGGGAATGTGAAAACTTCTGTTCGTCGTGCAAGAGAATAAGGAACATCATCTAGTTTCCATTGAAATTTTTATTTAGAAGCATTTCTACCTAGTCAGTACTCATTTAATTCATGTTATCAAAATATTTTGTTTAGAATTAGAATAAACATTGTCTAAATTTTGTCCAATCACCCGTTATTCCAAAAATTCTAATATTGCTAAAACATTAACAATCAGGGAGCGATATATTTGCGAAATAAGGGCCTCCAATTTCACGACATTTTTTCCTGAAAAATCTGTAAATTCGAATTGTCTATGAATCATTTCATTGTTATATGTGTAAGGAGCCCCTTAATAATACAATTTTTTAAAAATATTACTGATTATCATAAGTGCATTTTCTTCCCTGGTAAGTTCCCTTATGCAATGTTATTTTCTCCAGTGTCTTCTTTTCGGAATTACGGTTTTTACTTACTGTTAAAATTTACTGAAAATCAGTATTATCATCTTTTTAAGGTCATCCTCGCTGTTGTTTTAAAGAAGGGCTTTAGAGCTAAAAATTACTAAGAATAACTCTGATGCTTTTTACCTAAGGTCATTCGGGCAGTTTTCACAAGTTTTATATTTACAATGTTAAAATTTCATTTTCAATTCTAGTTTTTTGTGAAGCTGTGATCCTTTGAAAGAAGGTTTGGATGAAAAGTGTGATCCTGAAACATAAATGGTCTTATTATGAATTCTAGTAAATAACAGCTTAAGGATTCTGGCTTTAAGGTTTTTTTATGGAAGTACATCAACACTTATTGACAGCTAATAGAAAAGAACCTGTTGAATGAAATTGAGGAATGTGAGATCATGCTTTAAATCTGAATTGATAACGATTCTTTACATTGCGATTTGGAACTGCTGAAAATCATTTTCAATGGATCCAACTATATCAACATCATCGCAGAACTTGCAATAATCATTCAGTTATAACTAAAAGTTAATAAATATATCATTATAATCACCAGACAGCTCTTAACAACATCTGAAACAATATTTTCTAAAATGAAATACTTAAATGCTTGACTTCGCTCTTGCAGGAACCGGAAGAGATTGACCATATTTACATTGATGATGAATGAGAATAAGTGAACTGTTGACAGTAGTTCTTAAATCGACGTTGCGAATCACATTCAGTAAGTTTTCTGGAAAACATTGATGAGTTGATAAATAATTTGCACTATTAGAAACTTTTTGTAAGACATGCTCAAGCCAGACTTGTCAACGAGCCGATCTTCTAACGAGCCGAGCCGGGCTTGAGCAGAGTATTGGATATACAA
>CABFPE010000209.1:369093-402898 GCA_900660155.1 Hofstenia miamia | reverse complement strand
CCGGGCTTGAGCAGAGTATTGGATATACAACGAGCCCAAAACGAGCCATTTTTAAGCAAACCAAATATATAGTGCTGCTTGTCAATTTGATTATGCAGATTTTTCTTATTTTTTCATTCAATATTCCTTTCTTATAATCTAATTTTAGAAATGTTTATTAATTAATGGGAAGGGCCATGTAAACAATTCTGAGAGCGCAATATTTTTATAAAAATATCGAGCTGAAACGAGCCTCATTAAAAGATTTTTTATGGCGAGCCGAGTCGAGCTGAACTTACTCACGAGCCGAG
Organism: Hofstenia miamia; assembly: GCA_900660155.1. Taxonomy (NCBI): domain Eukaryota; kingdom Metazoa; phylum Xenacoelomorpha; order Acoela; family Hofsteniidae; genus Hofstenia; species Hofstenia miamia. The sequence goes on along the minus strand of CABFPE010000209.1, from coordinate 402,608 downwards.
CCGAGCTTAGAAATTACGGCTCGTTGACAAGTCTGGCTCAAGCTAGTTGCAGAAAGCCTAAGTCAGATCCAATTTTTCTTGAAAATGACTCATTTTCTTCAAAAATAATAAGATTTGATTCTGTTTTTCTGTCAGACAAGAACACGTGAAAGAACAAACGAATTCGTTTGTTTCATTTACTCTAAACTAGAGTTCAATCACATATTATCATAATGCAAAAACTGATTTGTAAGAACATTTAAACTTTGATAAACAAAATGTAAAAATTTGAAACGGTATAAAGAAATATTCCTATACAAATTACTGTATGCGACTTAAGTCCAATATTTATGGTAAACTTAGGTTATAGCATGAGACATAAAATTAATTCTAATTTGGAGAAAACATTTCCTATATCTACGTAGCTACCACTAAATACCTAAACTAGTTACACTGTATTACACTAAAATTAATTGCCAAGATTTTGTTAACCCTCTAACTACCAGGCCAAAAACGTCCAAAATTTAAAATGAGATTTTTAGTGACCCCTAACATAAAACTCAAAAGCTCAGTTTTTCTTACTACCCTAACCCAGGCAAAAAAATGACTAAATTTCACTCAAAAATAAACCGTTATTTTATAACTCAAATCGTTATAAAACCGCTTTTTAACGTTAATTTTTGATTAAATCTCCAGTCAAAAATCGGTTTTTAACCAATAAAAACAGTTTTCTGAAACCAAATTTTAATGATATTTACGACAAATTATTCTTTCTATTTTGCGAAATATGCACGGAAAAATAGAACTAATTTTTCCATTGAAGACATTTGTTTTAGGTACCTTACAGTACCCTGCACTTTTGCAACCATTAACCCATTGAAATCCGCTATTTAAAGTGCATTACTGTTGACGGCAATTTGTCATCTTGAGGAAATAACTGTTTATTTATACAAGATCATTTACACCAATAATCTAATGAAGCCTACTTCCCGTTTATGCATATTCATCAAAGAGTGATTATGATATATATGATTATTCTAAATTTATGATATTGACACAATATTTATTAAACTTGTAGAAAATGGAGTAAATCTGCTATCACACATTTCTGATGGATAATATGTTTCCGAAAACTATTTTTAAAAGTTTGATTAAATCAATTATTATTATTTTTATAGAATCAATGTATGAATAATTAATTTGACTCAAATGTTGATTAACCAAAAAATAACCATTTAAATACCAAAACCGTTTTCGTCATTAAATAACCACAAATTAGCCAAAACCATTTTCGTTATAAAATGACCAAAAATAAACGGATTTTTAATTACCATAACCGTTTCAGTTCAAAAATAACCGAAAAATAACCGTTATTTTATAACCATTACGGTTTTCGTTACAAAATGAAAAAAATAAACGGTTTTTATTAACTATAACCGTTTCAGTTGAAAAATAACCGAAAAATAACCGTTAGCGTCACACAATTTTTACTTGGGAAATTCCAAGATGTCCATGACTAAAATATAAAGCTGCAGAATGGTAAAACAATTATCATTATAAGAAGAGCATGCATTTAAAAATTATTGTGTGGGGTCTTTAAGATCCCATGGTAGCTAGAAGGTTAATGGATATCACCATAGGCAGCAATCTGTCTGGTGAATGTCATACCCTATGGGTGCAATTTTGTCATATTCTCATTAATGTCCAACAATATTTCCTTTTCTGCATTGTCCATTGCTGGTCAAACTTTCGATCAAACGAGCGCTCTTTTTCAAGATGATTCACTATGTGGGTTATCTGCTGCACGAATAGTTTCTATTAGGGACCTTTTGTTATAATAATATGGTCTCACCAAAAGATCTTTCTTCTTATTTTATTCCTTCTAATAATGTGATAAACCGTAGTGAAATATATCAATACATTGATTTATATGAAATGGACATGTATCTGGAAGAATATTAACAAGAAAGTAACCGCCTATTTTCATTTTGTTATCCCACATAGAAATTGTTTTCTTTTTTACCTGTATTTTCTTTACAACCTGTATATAACAAGGTGACAATGTAAACGAAAAAAATATTGACCCATTTGTATTACATAACAGAAAACTCCTTGAAAACTGTTGTATAACCAAATAAATATATTCCTTAAATTTGCATAAACAATTTGGATTTCGCAATGGCCATAGGACGCAAGACGCATTGTATCTCATAACTGCAGTTGTGTCGCATTTTTAGACTTAAGTTAGGCATTCAATTCCATGAATTTTGATATTTTGCAAGATAAGTTTATAAATTACATCTTTATTGATAACCTTATTAATTTAATTTTTAACTTCTGAGAAAACAGACAACAGTGGGATAATACTATACAGCAAAAATTCAAGCTATATTACGATTGATCGTGAGATACCCCAAAGTACTACTCTTGGCCCTATTTTAGTTGCAATTTATGTAAATGATATAATAATATGCGGCTAAACACAGAAACCTCAAAGGTGAAGTAGAAAAATTAAACGACTATTTTACAAGCAACTGAAAGTGGTTGTAGAAAAACACAATTTATAATTTGCTTACTGAGGAGCCACAAAGAAATCTAATAAGCGAATAAGTGAATTATTCAGCTATTTAGGAGTTGAGATAGATAATTTTAGAAAAATTTTTTCTGAATAAGATTCAAAACATGACTGCCAACATTGGATATCTTAATTATTTACGCAATTAAATATCAATTCAACAATCATCATAAACAACTGATACATGCTTTCTGCTTGTCTCATTTTCAATATTGTTCGATTTTTTAACCGACTTAAACCTAATCATCGTATGCTTCTATCAAAGGCATTTAATTGAGAACATAAAAACTTTAAACTTTGCACAAAATCATGATGACGCATCAGTATATCGTAATGAATATAAAATATTACGTTCGTTCTGGCAAGTTCGTCTGCATTGCTCTCTACATGTATTCAAAATCTCTGTAAACATCTTCCTAAATGACTAGTTTAATGAGCGATTGAAAAAAATTTGTTTAGATAAAAATTCTAAAGATTTCATCATGTATCACTTAAATATTGAAATAATTTAGACTAGAGAACTCGAATAGAAGAATTTGCAAAAATTTAGAAAAACACTACAGAAATCACTTCTAATAAAATAATGCACACACTTAATGCATGTGAAACATATATCCAATAATGAACAGCTACACAAACATTCACACAAATATTGATTCTATTATTATATAATGTTTTATTAATTTTGAACTAATAAATTTGCTTATGTTAATTTGTAATTTTTTTCATTTAATTTTTGCAAACAAATTACGCTTAAATCATGTTTAATATCAATATTCGGTAATTTTAAAAATTGTACAAATTTCGCATAATTCTCACTTATAATTACAACAAAGTATGGCTCTGCGCTATGAAGATTTTGGAGTCGGTTATGTTAGTTTAATATTTACTAAAATATATCGCGATATCGATTTCGAAAAATCAATAATGCTATTTGCTATATGGAAGAAAAACTTTTTGAGATGCACACGTTACATTTACAAATTAGTCGAAGTCAAACCCGTCACCAGATGTTGAAATTCTTCAGATATATATATATATATATTTGTTCTGTGCTCCTATGTGCATATATACTCTTCCAAAAAAGCCCTATAACATCCCAATTTTACCAATAAATTTGTATATTAAATTGGCTAAATCTGAATTTGTTTCTCATACACGCAGTCAGTGGTCTAAGCAGCCTTCCGCAACATTAATCCGGCAGTTTGGTGAGCCTCCATTTTGAGCCGTTTTTTTACGCGAACATACTAGCCATAAAATGGTTTAATTTGATTTTTTTGAAAATTTTAATAAATGAAACCTTTACGCATATCTCCATATTTAGAACTTTATAGTTATAAAACTTGTAAATATTTTTTCTTGTATCTTCTAATTTAAATCTTTCTAAAATATTTTAGTATAAATGGAAAGGAATAAAATTATATAACCATGATTGTTGCATTACTAAGAATTATATTCGCCTTACCCCGTACGAAGGATTAATGCATGTCCAAATAGATCACGCAATTTTCTTGTGTTGTAACAAAAATTGAACTGTTAATCTGAATAGCATTAGCCAGTAGAACTTTTGAAAAGGAATTTATTCCTCAGAATTCTTCCTAAAAATATATTTGAACTACACATTGTCGTCTCAATTGAAAACTGCAATTCAAGAAATAGTTTTAGTTTAGAACAAAAGTATATTTTTCAAAGTGTAAACGAAATTTGTCCAAACCGACTAAAAACACGAGCCATTTAAATCGCTCAATTGATGAACACCGCATTAAACCATTTCTTAAGAAATGTAATCCTTGTTGAAATATTACAGTTTACAGTGATTGATCGAAATATCTCGTCAAAATTTTTAGTAGAATACGATTTTTGCTATTCGATTTAAGCCTTCTTCCACCGTATTAAAGATTTTCTTTAGATTCTATGTATGAGTAGATGTTCTTGGTTTCCAGTAAAATATTACCATGTTTTCAACTATTTGATGAACAATTCCAAGCAATGGAAGACAAGTTGAGTTTGGAACTTGAAAAATTGACTTCTTTTTTATAATTGAAACTTTAGCGTAAGATATTATAAAAGAATATTGAGAAAAAATTTGTTTTCAGAAGTTCTACTGGCAAATATTATTCAGATTTGCAGCTCAATATTTGAACGACATGATGTAAGCATGTGCTATCTGCTTGTTCTGTATTTCGTGACAATTTGTTGTAATTTTTATTATGAATAATACCAATTCAAAATATACACATCTTATAAAATTACCTGAATATTGATATTAAGCATGATTTAATAATAGGTGTGTCACATTCACATAAATGAATTACATATTAAGGTTATTTGTTTTAACTTAGAGGTGTGTTAAAACTGTCAATCTGTGTCACTTGTACTATGTTGGTTTTCAGTGCCAATGCCTTAATAGACTCACATTTTAATGTTGATTAATGCAGCTATTGCCAATACAAGAAAATGTAGTTCATTATGTTTAACCTAGCGATCATTTCACTGTTAAAATGTAGAGCTATAGGAAGACATTTCCAAGTTAGGGGTAAATTTGTTTTTACATAAGTATTTATATATAACATTTGTAGATTATACCATGCATTGAATTGCAAGAGCATTTCAGGGCTCCTCGGTGCTTTATTACATTCATGTTTGATTGATAACTACTTGTAATATTGGAGCATTTTGAATATAGTGCAATATTTTTATAGGTAAAATTTCTTAAAAAATAGAAGTTTTAAGAAAATTTTCAACCTTGAGTATTGCATTAAGTGTAATCTGTCACTTGTGTTGAGCATTTAGAAAAAAAGTTTCTTTCAATTTTAATGCTTCACATCAATGGAACGGAAAAAGAGAATATGCAATAATTCAATACATGTTGAGATGAAAACATATTTTTGCCTGCTATGAAAGCAAAAGCCCCTAAATTTTTAATGTAAAATCAATTATACTTTTTTGTTCCAAATGTACAAATGTTATTATCTATTTTATAATCTGGTTCTGAAATATATTGATCTTATATTCCCTAAAAATTGATTTAATTAAAACAATACACACAACAGTGGTAAAATGATTTTCACATCCCCGTAATCACAAAGTCGTCAAAACAAAGTTAATTCAATACCAAAACGACGTCGTTATTTGCAAAAACAAACGACACAGAAAATATAATTATTAAGGAAACAGAATGATTTCCATTTGTACACTGAAATTTGGAGGCACTCCCAACTAACATGCGAACGTTCTTGTACAATTTCCTAAAAATTACATTTATTGACATGTACATAAGCATTAATTCAGGTTGCTGTGATTAAAATAAATGCTATTGTAGAAAATACATTGCATTTTGGATAATTGCATTATATTTTTTACTACAATGCTAAATTGATAATTTTAGGTTGTGAAATACTTTAAGCAATAAAATGCTAGCAATAAATACGTTCCAATTTTGAACTGTTTACAACAAAAAATCCATACTTAAACGACATAAATATTAATGTACGATCAATTTACGGTATGACGACGGCAGTCCAGCGTCGTAACATTGGGCTTGTTCTATCTGGGGTGCAGCTCATGAATGGTAAGTTATGCACTCAAAGAAAACTACATCGACTTTCGCCTTAAGAAAGATGATAATACAGATCTTCTGTAAAAAAATATTGCATGATGAACTTACCAAGGACCATATATTTATGATAACAAGGGATATTTAGGAAAAAATATACTATTTCACCATATTAATTTATTATTACTCCTGTAATAAAGAAATAATTTTTATACAATTAGAATTTTTCCAGAAAAAATGTCGTGAGATTGAAGGAACTTAAATTTTGTTTCGCAATTTTTTTCTCACTGATTATAATAATTATTAATATCCTAGCAATACTAAAAAAAATTAGAATATTAAAACGGGCATGGACAATAAAGTTGTAGTAATGGACGCAGGATCTAGTATACGTTTTTGATCATTCTAAATATGATTTACCTGCTTGATATTTCAGCAATCCATCATTGGTAAATTTGGAATAATCTTCCTTTATATTCTTACTCAATGATAAGTTTGAAAAATACTCTTCTGAACTATGCATTAAGAAAACAAATACAAACAAATACAGGCCTTTGTTTACCATTCACTTCTTATTGTCTATTAAAGTTTAAAACCAATACTGCAAAGTGTTTATGTGAAAGTTTATAAAGATTTCATCGAATTTTGAATTACTTACAAAAAGTCTGGATGTGTTATTTTTGACATTCCTGGAAAATAGATATCCTAATAAAATGCTAAAATATATAACATACAAATGCTTAATTTCCAATTATATAATCGATGTAAATAAACAAAACTCAAGCAATTATGAAGAGAAAGTAGATAATTTGTTATTAAGAAAAAGATCAATATTATCAATCCAAAATTAAAATTTTCCAAAATTACACCTGTTTTTAGATCTTTACAAACTAATAATATATTTAATAACAAAGATGGAATCCCAAAATGCCTAGTCTCCTCCATCGTTTACAAATATACTTGTGATAGCTGTAACAAGAAATACTTTGCTGAAACTAAACAACATTTTGACATTTGAATTAAAGTTTATCTAAAGGGCCACCTAGAAACCGAAATATTCAACCACCAAATTCTAAATAGCAATGAGAAATACCGATACTAAGATCTGTGAGGCATTAATTATAAAACAATACGAGAAAGAAAACATTTTACAAAAGCAATGCAACTTGGAAAAAATGAAATATAATTTTTTAGTGTATGCAATACAATTAACTTATAGTGTAGTATATTGTAAATTATTTTTACCGCAAGTTGTAAGCTGACAATGACCATAATATAGTCGAAATGTTATTATTTGAATTTTTATGTATATATATAAAGGTTTGCCTCCAATTCAGCTTTTAAAATTCACTTTTTTAAAGAATTTTCTTTCTAAATTCTTGTCCTTTGCATTGATGATTAAAACAATGTTCTGAAGAAAACCTATTTTTGTTTAGTTTTTGAAACATACTTTACGCATTTTTAAAAAATATTATTAATGAAACAATCAAATTTATTAAGAACAGATGAAGTTTGGAAATTGAATTAAATTGAAATTATTTCAAGTTTGTAACTTGCACATTTTACTCATCTAAGCAAAACTAAAATATATTTTAAGAGTGTTATTTAGTATTGACTTTCTTGAAACGTGCATTTCAATAAGTAGTTTCCACATAGAAAGATCTCAAAAGAAATCTTTTAGGGAATTTGGGACCTCTGTTCTCTTTATTTTTAAAAACAAATTGATTATTCTTTCGATTGCTGATTTTCGATTTAATAATTAACAATGTTATCAGTTTCTCATTGATATAAACATTTATGAAATAAATTAATTGAGGTGTTAGTGGGTGTTTGAAAGCCATTATATTCAGTAATCAAAAAGTACTGACTGTAAGCCTTATTGCTTCTTCTTCTGAAGTGCTATAAGATAGCGCTGTCCTAATCAGTTTTTGCAAGTACTGAAAGAATTCAATATTGTTAAAGCAATAATGAAATACTACAATTGACTAATCACATATTTTAATAGATAAAGTATTTCTGATTTGAGAACATAATTATATAATATTAATGTAAAAAGTAAATTTACTTCTAGACGTCAGTGTGTGCTAAAGAAGTCATTTTGAAAGCATGAATCAGAGGATCAAATCAATCTCTAAGAATTGTCTAACGATAATTGGTCTTTGCAGCTCTCTTCTGCTTTTGTTTATGGAAGGCATTTATGCATCACTTGTTGGACCCATTTATCCCCTTAGAGCAATAAATGGTCATGAAATATCGCAAACCCTTGTAGCGATTACCTTGGCCATGTTTCCAATTGGTCAAATTGTAGTCGCAATTCTTTTACTCATATTTGACACGAATGCATATATCAGAACTATTTTTATTTTGGCTGGTACTTCTGCTGCATTGTCGATGGTAACATTCGGGTAATAATTTTTACTAATTTTGATATACTTAGATCTATATACAAGCATGCCTTCTTAATATTATATTGTCACCAATGTGGTTTCTATCCAATAAAAAATCCAAGTGCTGAAAAGTCATATGTTAAGCAAAAATAATGAAAATATGGGAAATTGAATCCTCACTTAAGAATACCAAGTCATTGACCCCACCACATCTACCTACTACTAAATTCATAAAAATGTATTTCATTGATTTTTAATAACCCTTCAGCACACTTACGTTGCAGTTAGTCTTTTAATGAAAATGTAACTTGAATATTGATAGTAGAAAAGACAGAAAACTTATAAAACAGATAACCATGCGAGATTACCACCCTCTTTAATGACATATTAGCTTCAAGGATCAACTATTCCCTTACCAGGTTGCGTGACAAACATCCCCTACTATAAAGTGCGCTAGTTATTAATCAAAACTGCAAATATTTCCAAACAGGATTTGAAAAACCTAATTAGTTTTTGTAATATTCTGAATGTTATTTTCAAAATAATCAATACATTATTATTATTATTATTATTATTATTCTTACTTCTCACAGCTTCATGCTGGTATCCCTCTCAGCTCGGGGAACTCACCAGTTCCCAGGGAGTCTGAGAGCTTTCCTCAGGACTCTAGCTGTTCCTAACAATGCTGCCTTCTGTGCTACTGCTCCTCCCCACTTTGGTACTCCTAACTCCTCCAAGTATCTCTTACTTACTTACTGCTCCTAGTGCCCCTACTACTACCGGGACTACTTCAACCTTCTTTAACTTCCACAGCCTTTCTATTTCCTCTGCCAACTCTCTGTACTTGTCTATCTTCTCTTTCTCCTTGCTTTCTACATTTCTGTCCTTTAGTACTGCCATGTCTATCACTGTTCCTAATCTTTTCTCTTTGTCTACCACTACTATGTCTGGCCTCCATGCTTCTATCACCTTGCTTGTCTGTATGTTGAAGTCCCACAGTATCTTAACCTTTTCATTTTCTATGACGCTCTGTGACTTGTGCTCATACCACTTGTCTCCTGCTTCTAACCCATGCTGCCTGCTCAAACTCCAGTGTACCATTCTTCCCACCTTGTCATGCCTGAACTTATACTCATTCTGTGCCAACTTCTCACACCCTGCTATCAGATGATCTACTGTCTCCGCCTCTTTCTTACATAGCCTACACTTATCACTTACTTCTACTCTTCTGTCTATATGCTTCTTCACCCAGTTTGTTCTTATTGCTTGCTCCTGTGCTGCCATTATTAGTGCTTCTGTTTCTCTCTTCAGTCCTGCCTTCTTTAACCACTTGTTGCTCTCTTCTCTATCACACTTTTCTGTGTTCCTCCAGTATTCTCCATGCATTGCCTTCTGCCTATACCTTGTTTGCCTCTCTGATTCCATCCTACTCTGGTATATCTTCTTTCCTTCACTCTCAGTTCTTATCTTCTTCAACTCCTTAGTGACCTCTAGTAGGGACCCCTCAGGTTGCTCTTCTACATATTCCTTTAGCCCTAGTGCTTCTGCTTCTACAGTCTCCTCCACACTTAGCAGCCCTTTACCTCCCTTATGCCTTGTCATGTACAGCCTATCTACATCTCCATTGAGGTTGAATGCTCTCTCTGCTGCTAGTATCTTCCTTGTCTCCCTGTCTAATTCCCTCAGTTCATTCTTATTCCACTTAACTATTCCTGCTGAATATCTCAACACTGGTATCGCCCACGTATTAAATGCCTTTATGCTGTTCTGCCCATTCAATGCTGACTTCTGTAGTACCTAATTTATTCTCCTCTTGTATTCTTTCCTTAGCTTCATCTTCATTTCCTCGTGATCTGTTCTATCTTTCTCTATCACACCTAAGTACTTGTACCCCTCTTTGACTTCCTCAATCTTATCCCCACTGCTTGTCCTCAAGCCCTCCCCATCCACACACTTGCCTCTAGTCATTGTCACTGCTGCACACTTTCCTAATCCAAACTCCAACCCTGAATCTCTGCTTGCCTTCTCCAATGTCTCCACTTGCTTCTGCAACATCTTCCTTGAACTAGCGTACATCTTCAGGTCGTCCATGTACCACAGGTGACTCACTGCTCTACCATTCTTCTCCATCTTATACCCTATGCCTGTCTCCTTTAACTTTTCTGTGATAGGTATTAAGCTAACTACAAACAGTAGTGGCGCTAAGCTGTCTCCCTGGAATATACCCCGTCTAAACCTCAACCTATGCCCATCTATCTTAGTATGCCACTTCCCATCTCTCTCTCTAGAAACTCAACCCATTTCTGTGAAACTCCATTAGCCTCTAACGTCTTCTATATCCACTTATGTGATATGCTGTCATATGCCTTCCTGTAGTCTATTATTATTATTATTATTATTATTATTATTATTATTATTATTATTATTATTATTATTATTATTATTATTCCACAACATGTGCGCAAAAACCATTCCTATAAACGCTTAGATGTTATATTCTCTGCTGCACAGACCAATTGAGTTTTAAAAACGTCTTGCAAAGAAAGGTGTTTATTTGTTGAGTTGTGTTAGCAATTATACACATCTTTTGTAATAGTTGCTTTCTTACAAAAATCGAGATTATAATCTTATTCTATAATATTTTTTCTCTGCAGTACAATTTCGTCGGAGAAATTTATTTTCACAATCCATTTGGTAGATATCATTGTTCATTAAATGCCAATTTAGGCTTGTTGATTCAATGCAAAATGCTTTCATTTATCAAGTACTGTGTATGTTGAATCGTTTTATCACTGGTGCATCAACGAGTGGCGTGTGGTCAATGATTTTTGCAGTTGTTACTACCTCTTTTGGAGAATTTGGTAAGAAAGTCTCAAATGTATTTGTTTCGTTTTTCTGTACAGGAGTAACTTTGGGCCCACAAGTATCCCTTTTCCTTTCTACATCATTCCACTACTCAACACCGTTTTACATTTGTGGTGCATTGGGCTTAATGTGTGTTTTGGGATCTTCCACAATGTTTTTACAAAAAGAGATGGTAACGTGCGATATAGAAAATTCTGAAAGTCACTATTTTTCTTCTTTTAAGTATTTATCAGATCTTGGCGTTATAGTGCTCCTTCTGAATCTATTTTGTACCTTTACGACTTTTGGCTTTTTTGATGGAGTTTTGGCGCAATTTTTTATAGAAGAAGTTGGAGTCAATTCTTCACAACTAAACATTGTTTATGTTATTATAAGTATTCCACTCTTACCTTCAAGTTTGTTCTTTGGATGCTACTTAGCAAATAAGGGATATAGCTTTTTTGTGATGTTTTCCTGTTTAGTTCTGAACTCTCTAGTTATGTTTTTCATATATCTTGGATGTTTCATTTCGTTGTTTAAAGATTTTTATGTCACAACATTTATGGTATTCTTTGTCTGTATGACAAGAGCTACAGTTGTAACTTCAATATTCCCTGTTCTTACTATATACATTTGCAAAATATTCCCAACGTCCAATCCAGTATCAATCAAAGTCTTTGTTGGATCAGCGTTCGTAATCATTTCTAGTTCAGGTCTCGCATTTGGTTCAGCTTTTTTCATTGGCTTCTTAAAAGCCTATTATGGTATTTTCAACAGCATTCTTGGAATATGGATTCTATGGATGTTCTGTACCTTAAGTTTTGTATATTTCTTTATTATAAAATCACCTATTTCTATTTTGAAGAGACACTTTTTAGATTTGTAATATACAGTTTTAGATTTTATCTAGATTTTTAAAAATAAACTATACATATTTTTTGATATATTTCATAAAATATTTTATTTTTTAATACTTGGACTTCTAAGGTGAATGTCTAAGAAGAAACGTTTTGAAATTCTTTACAAATATATGTTTCATCATTTGAATTTAAATTATATATATATACAGTTTGTAACAAAATTTTAAGACCATAACATATATTTCATAGTTTCAACATTTTAAATTATTAAATATTTGAGTACAATTTATTAGTGTTTATGTTTTTTACATTAGAGATTGTTATCATAACATAATACAAAACAATTTTATTCAATTGTATAGTTTTCTTTTCGAATCAATCTCATGGAAAAATTTTTGGTCTTAAGCTTTTGTTACAGATAGTATATTTATATTTATATGTATATATATATATATATATATATATATATATATATATATATGTAAATTATTGAACACTTATCATATAAGTGAAGACAATTATTGACTTAAATTCGGATTTTTTGAATCAAACAAAATATTTTTGGAAGTGATGTTGCAATGCTACTATAAATAACCAATTTCGAAAAATTATTGTTTTAGTTATTCAAAATAGATATAACTTTTACAGAATTTTCTGAAAATTGTACTTCCAATAATGCCATCTAGTGGGATATGCTGGAGAATATTGAGATGCTATTTTACAAAATGCTTTGTAAATTTAATGAGATACTTGTATTCGTATAATACACTATTGATTAAATGTTGGCTAATGCAATCCATTTTTAAGTATAACTATTTTGCTGTGTGTGGTATTGTGTTATTCTAATTCGAAATCTTTACAGTGTCAAACATTAAGTATATAATATATTATACATTAGAGTTATGAATGTTTTGTTTTTTTTTAATAATTAAATTCCTGGGTGATAACTAGATGAACGTTTTTTGTTTATGACAAGAAAATAATAATAATTTTTTTTAAGAAACTTCCCCCATTTTTATATTGAAATTTTTAAAAAGTGGGAAAAACTCAGGTACTTCAAAAAAAATTCAAAATTTATTAGTTTACAGTTAAAATTATAGTTCAACTAAAAAAAAGTGGCCACATTATAAACACATTTTTGATAGTAAGCGAAAGACAAATAGAGGCTTATAAAATATATTTGAAAATATAATTGTCTATGTATTGTAATCTGGTGACAAAGTTATTTGACAAGTTTGCCATGCAAAGTGTGAAATAACTTGAATATTATACTGGTAAAAAATTAGTTTGTGGATGTTGAGGTATGAGTGGTTGTTCCATCTTGTTCTAAGATCCAGGGTATAAGCAGGTTGCATATGGTACGAATTCCTCCAGTATTTGGCAATATTTTGAGCTATTAATTGTACCAGTGCCATCTAGTGTGAAAACCACTGATAGTCAAATTTTAAAAAGTCACCACTGTTTTTTACTTGAGCTATATTTAAATATAGGTTATAAAGATAATTTTCTCAGGTATATCTTAAGACCAAATTTATTAGAATCCGATAATTAATAACAACGATATCTGCTGATCAGGCAGAATGCATTCTTTATAAATACTAATCATAAAAAATGTTTTGAAAGCAACCTGTTTAGTTTCATACATTCCTTTATGCAGTATCATACGATTTCTTATTGACTGTAAAGGAATATGGCATTTAGTAGTAAAAACAGTGCTGTTTCCTTAACAGATTAGAACAGAAAAACGCGGGAAACAATTTACTGTCATTTGATGATTCCATTAAAAAAGAGGACTTATTAATTTAGAAACTTTAGAGCCAAGTTAAAGAACAAGAATGCACCTTCAAAAAATGTTGTTGGGAGATACCTTTTTAGCAAATACCATAAAATCAAGAAAAGCAAGTTTAATACCCCAGCAAATTGAAAATTGCAAAACTTGGAAAGATATGTAAGTTTTAACATAAATCTTGCCAAGATATGTAAGTCTTGTAATTCTTGTAATTCTTTGCAAGTAACATTTATGTACTTGGCAAGATTTACCAAGTAAAATGTAAGTAACTTATATTTTTTGCAAGTCATTATAAATTCTTTTTTATTATTTAAATATAGGTATATTTTTTTGCAAAAACTCATCAACAAATCTATAGTTGGAAACAGGCCTCAATTATAAAGCACAGTATAGTCAAAATACATATATTTTCGGTCCATTCCCGACCTGAGGCCTTGGCCGTCCGGTCTAGATTAATCCTCTACTAAGGGCTGAGATCCGGGTACATAAGGATTCTTATTTTCAAAAAAGACAATGGACACTGCACTGACAGCTTATTAATAGTTGAACTTGACTTGCTGCTCAGTACGGTTATTGTATATTATATTGTCATAAAAGTAACTGATTTTGTTGTTTTTTTCATTTATTCAGATATATTTTCAACATAAGCTGAATCAAATAAAACATAAATAACGCAATCTTAGTTACTCCTTATTGTAGTAAATTATTTTTGAAAGAGAAAGAGATTTTTAAATAAAAGTTTTTTTAGTTTTAGGCATTGTTTGTATTTGCATATTAGAATGATATATATTTTAAAGACTATATGTCTGCAATGCTGTATGCAAGGAGAGTGGAGACGAACTACATTAAATAGCATTGTATTTTTTTGATTTGATTAAATTTTTTGTAACCACTACTTTAATATGTTCAATGGACCAATTAGATTTAGTACTTATTTTTGAATTTCTCGAACGTAAATATTTTAGACATATTACTTTAGATACTATTGTTAACTTGCGGAATTACAAAAGGTACATTTTATTTTATTTATATAATTTATTTAGCTTAGATGCTTAAGCAGTACAAGATGTTTTAGAAATAGTAAAGAGATTTCAGCATTCGTTAATCGAAATAAGTAAAAATTTACAATTTTAAAATTCACTTTAATATATTCTGCATAATTAGTCCATTGCTCAATCCTAAGCTTATATATATATATATATATATATATATATATATATGTTTATATATATGTTTAGATTACTGACCCGATGTCCAAACATTCACGTTAAAAATGAAGAACGTCTTTTTTGTTTTGCTCATTATTTTATTGTTTTTTATTTATTGCATTCATACTGTTTGTATTGTGGGACTTGCTATTTCGATTATCGCCTAAAATTACTTTTACTATGGTTGTTTGTCAGTTAGTTAATATATTTTACCAACTACATGCACATAAACATACATTTCTTACCAAGAACATGTAAGTAAACACAAATTTCTTGCCAAGTACATATACATAAACACACAAATCTTGCAAAGTTACATGTAAGTTATTTGCCAAGTTTTTTTATCATTACTTACATGTCTTTCCAAGAATGGCAATTTTCAATTTGCTGGGACCTCAAGAACTGTTAGTGTTGTGGGGAAACTAAATTTTCCACATGCAGCACCACATACTGTCGAACATAAAGTAAATGCCGTCTTAACAACTTACGACTTATGTTTGAAAAGAGGAATATTTTTTTTTGTATGATGTAATTAGCGAATTCGACCTATGTGATAGCATTAAAATGATAGTTAAAAATGTAACGAATGTCAACACAAGGAAACACAGTGGTGTTGTTGTCAAACTTCAAACTTTTTACCAACAAATGTTTCGGAGAACCCCAAATCAACATCATGTTAGATAGAATTCTGCGTGTGGTTATTGATAAAGAATTAAAGGACTGGACAGTATTTCCAAATATTTCATATGACTCCGTCCCTTACTCGTTGATAATTACGTATAGGTTCAAACTGTATTTGCAAGTGGTGGTAAAGAAACGCATGTCTCCATGGAAAGTTGGAGGGATGAATTGAAATTTGTATTCCATTTAGCACATGTCTTCAAGTTTTCAACAAATTTAAAAGATTTTTAAAGTAAATTTTCAAAGACTTCCCAACAAAAGCAATGCCCGATGGAATACAAGAGTAATGTTAGCTTTGGTGGCATTTACATTAATTCCATATTAGAGGAAAGGATTGTTTAATATTTGCTATTTTATTTCAAAACAATGCGCAAAGTTTTGGTTCACGAATCAATGTATAGTAAAACTGATTTTTAAGACCTCAATACAATCTTAAACGTGCATGAAAAGGCGTTGAATACTTTGAATTATTTTTGGAGCAAAGAGCCAACTGCTATTAATATTTCCTGTTCAAATCAATGTGCAGAAAGAGCACTGAAAATAATGTTAGATCTTCTTTCCTATTGCAAAAGTGATGAAAAATTAAGGCTAGGATACATCCTTTCAAATTAATGAAAAGTTTTAGGTATTAGGTAATACGTAATTGTCAATGATGGATTTCTATTTTGAACTGACAAATGCTTGAGTATGTAAAGTATATATATAAAATTATTCCATGTTTAGTGCATCAAAATGTAATAAAACAAGTAAAAATAATAATTTAATGGTAGCTATTCTGTTGTGGAAAAAATCGAGTTTTTTTAAATGATGTCCTTCCAATATTTATGTTACCTAATACCAAAGCATTAAGAGATAAACAAATTTGATATTTTTGGCCAAATAAACTTTTTATTAACAAATCATTCATATCTTTTGTGTAAAATTTTTAAGAACTTGTCTTAAAATGTGTGCTGTAAATTTATCCTTTATTTTTATTTACATAATTTTCATGATAAACAAATATATTTATATTAATTTGAAAAAACTGATATTTTCCAATTTTTCAAAACTTTATTGAAATATGGAGGACATTTTTTCAAGCAAATAAAAATTCATTTAAAAATGACCCAGGGATGTGAAACATTCATAACCCTAATATACAGATTATGTAGGTGAATATCGATGAAGTGTTGAATTTGTCTTTGAGGATTTTTAGGACTAGTACAAATAGAAAAATTAATTCTTCAAACTAAACACGCAAAAAAATATGTATATACTTCTGGAATTCTTTATCCTCAGAATGTGGAATTGGTGTCATTATAATTTGATGTTGAAAAGACTTTATGCTAATATGAAACTTTCCGTTAATGTAATCATCTTTAGGTCGTCTTTATTACTCTTCAAATTTCTAAGTGAAAGCTCAAAGCTAGTTACTGGCTTTATTGTAACATCATCATCCAGGCAAAAGATGTGTATAAAAGCAATGTATAATTTAGATACAGCACATAACAGATTCCAATATGCGGGGTAATGTGTACTTTCACTCTAACTGTTCTTTCGTAATTGTAAAACCATAGAGATATATTATTATTACTCCAACGAAAGTAATCGCAAGAGAGAGTGTGATGGGCACACTTGCCCGAAGCTATATCACTAAGTTCACAGTTCATCTGGTTCATTAACAGTTCAACCCATCCATTTATCCGCATCCGCTGGCAACTCAGCTCAATCTCAATGAAAGAGTTTTGTTATGTGTGCCCTACTTATTGTGTAATAAACACCAGTCACGAATCGACTTAACTCTCAGTCTCACTGTGTGTTACCGTAATAAATCAACGAGATAACGTATCGCAAACAGACACTAGCTGTTATACAACAGGTTAAAAATAGTTAATATAAAAATAGATATAGAATATAAGGACTGATGATAAAAAGACAACAACACTAGATGCGGACAAAATAAAAAAATAACTATAAACTAAGGCAGCTCCTAACCTACATATAAACGATATACAAATAATACGGTCACTTATTATATGTCAACAATTTGGATCTAAAACATCTAATAACTAAATAGCATGCCTATGGTGGCTGTAAGCCTTTCGTGAATTTATTACTATATGTAATATGCAAGAACAGTAGCCAGCTAAGCATGAAAAAAAATTCCTATACCTAATTGTACCTTTGTTGCATACAATTCTCAAGGCTAACTATCTCTTAAAAATCCCTCACAACAGCCCTCGATCGTTGCACACAAGAAATGCTTAGCTGCACATTGTTATATAAATTAATCAAACCACACAGAAAAAAGTAACCTACTAAGAGTTAATATTTCAGCCATCTTACAGTGCTTGGTTCCTATTTATATAAAATTTAATTAAACATATTTACCAATTAAACAAGTACCAGTTGCGAATGATTTTATGTCCACGTAATATAGTTCTGCGTGACCCACGTGGTTAGCTAAAATTAATGCGGAGCTTAATGTCCACAAGTGTTTTGTCAAATTAATTGGACCGATAATTTCTTTTACAATTTTACAATTTGCTAAATCGCTTAATGATAATTCCATTAAATTGACATGAGATTCTTATTAGAGTTTTACTTTGTTTTTTCTTTCTTCGTTCTTTGTTGCACTTCGATTTCATGGGATTATGCTACATTATTGTATTTATAAACATTGTATAAATAAGCATAAGTTACTTAAAATGAATACTTTTAGCATATTAAACTTCTACTCCACACATTGGCGCCCGAAGTGGGATGACAATTGCCAACCCAATTTTCGTATTGGGATGTTTGTGCCACATCAATATGTGAATGTAGTATTTTGACTGAAACTCAGTCTAACAAGATTTGCAGATCCACGCATTTTAAAAATGTTCTATTGTAGTCAAAGTCACATAAATTTAAATCTCCAATTTATTATTTTTAATGATTTCCTTTAAATATATAATTGCATTGTATAATCATTAGAAAAACGTGTAACCAATCGCGAGCCAGTAGCACTTATTATCATAGGCATGCGCAAAGGGAGAGAGGGAGGGAACCATGTGGGCATGGTCCCTCCCAATGAAAATAATAATTGATAAAAGTTCTGATGTCACAAATTTACTAATACTCAATTGGAGAAAGTTTGTTTTTTATGCCATTCAGCATTTTACAAAAAAGTTATTTGTTTTATTCTTAAACTTCTGAAGAACTACTTTCTTCAAAAAAAATTTCAAAGCTCATAGTTTGCTAACAAAATTTTTGGAGCAGCGCTTAGGTGGTATTTTAAGCCTCATTAATCTCTCTTTAATAGAACTGGGAAGAGTTTTAAAGTTTCTTAAGGAAAATGACACCAAGAGTATGGTAAATATGATGTAGATAAGTGAAGACTTTTGAAACAGCAGTCTTAATCCATTCTTTTATATCTTCTTTATTCAGAGGTTCAAAGCTCTTGCACTCTATTTTCATTGATTTTATCATTAATATCACTCCAGCTAACTTCTTTTGAAATTAATTGAATTTGTAAAATATATTTGAAATTTTACATTTAGATGTAATTAATGAAATATTTGTATTTTTTATTACAGTCTGCTACTATGTTTACAAACTTATCTATGGATCAGATTTTTTGGATCCACATCAACTTTAGATTCATGAAATTCTTGTTCATGAATCCATAGAATTTACATTTATCCATAGTTTATTAAAAAAAATCGCAAAGCAAAAGTTCTTGTACTTTAACAACAATAAATAAAATTCAAATTTACCGAAATCGGTAGCGCTTTGGCGGTATATTATACCGACTGAATAACATGGTATTTACAGGGCTCATCTTCGAACGAAGTATAAAAAAGTAGTATTCATTAGAGCTTATTTAAAATGATACAGCATTGAAAATGCATTAGTGCAATGCAATATTATATAACAGAAGCATTGGTTTTCGATTGCACATCACTTCAATTATCTGACTGCATTCGTTGCACCAATCGTGCTTGTGAAAAAGCAATACTGCAATTGTATATGCTATTTACAGATGTCGTATGGAACATGTTCACGATATTGCCATTTTGAAGTATCAGTCACTTTGGTATGGTTTCTTTGATTGTAAAGCAAGAACTCTACTTCAAGAATATACATTAGATCAGCATACTATAATTAATGATTAGAAAATGTTAATATTATGACTTCAACGCAAACTCCATAGAATATTTATTAGCAATGTGTTTGAAGTGAGATTGTACATTTGATTAATAGTTTAAGAGTTTGCGGCTAGAGAAATATTTTATCGTTTGATATTTATTGCTTGTATTAACTTAATCTTGGTCAGTTCAATAATGTTACAAACGTTTACATTTCATGCTGGTAAACCACGATAACTATACTTTACCGTTCTAGTTTCCGCTATGGAATCTCAGGTAAGTGCAACAATTTGATCTAAGCTTAATCTATATGTACAAAATAGTGAAAAGCTTTTTTTGAAAAATTAAAAGAGATCGATTCATTTTGATAGTTCATAATTAAAAAGAAAAAAAATGCCACCTGCGTTCTTGCAAAAAATTTGTACATATTGAAGATTTTTTGCTTTACGCAATGGACCAACATTAAGAATCACCAAATGTGTAGGCATATACTCTGCTTTGTTCAGATTTATTTTAAAATTAGCAAGCTAGAAAAAAAATTTCAATTATAGTATTACAATATGGACAGTTTACATACATAAAACCACACTTTTTTGAAGGGCACTAATTGTTTAAAACTAGTATTTATTGGTATCGAAATTGAAATATTTAGAAAGAAAAAATGTTATATTTATGCTTCAGTGTAAATTTTTAATATATTCATTGAATATTGCTAAGTTCCAATGGTAAATACATCATCATGATATATATTGAGATCATCGAAAAATTATTGTATATTGTAAAAAAGATTTTGGTTAGGAAGTTCTTATATATTGGATTTCTTTACTAATGTTGATTTTCTGAAAGGAAATTTCTTCAATTTGTTTTCAATATTTTTTCCTAATAAAACTTTAATTGCTTTGGTTTTTGGCAATAAATATGCAATTAGATTTTTAGTTAGGATTCAATCAAGCTCCTTTTGTAAAGAAATTTTCAATGGAAAGACTTGTAAGTGTTTAAGCATAACGCAATTCAAATTTTACTTAAGAATTATTAAAAATCTCATTCAAATTTCTAAATCACAAGTGATTATTATTTAATACTTACTATTGCGTATTTATTAAATTTGAATTATTGCAAAAGCTGTAATTCAATAATTTATTAAAAAATATTTCAATTATACTAAGTTTAGCTCATATTTGAAAAGTGCATTAATTTAAAAGTAAATTTGTTTTAAATTTAAATGTACAACAATAAATTCTTAATAATCGTTCATTTTTGTGAACTTCAAAAAAGCTTTGCAAACATTCAGCATATTTACACAGTTGCATATGGTCAGGCTCAATAATGACTACTAAAATTCTACTGCATTTGAATTAATTTGATATTAAACTTTTAAGATATAATTTTGAAAGTTCTTGTCAAGAAAGGTTTATGTTATGATTAATTATTGTATGAAAAAAAAATATATATGTAGGCCTATAGTTTTGTTACAAGAATGATATATACAACTCGTTTGAGAAAACTATAAAGATTGTCAGCCAGTACTTTTGACAAATAGTGATATTGAGAAAATACTTTAGTTTCTTTGTATCTGACAGATAAATAAATGACTTTTTATTGGTGGCTTGCACATTCATTGATGTACGGCAGATTCTTAGTTGCAAAAAATCAAATGTTGCAAAGAAACTGTATTATCTGATGGCTAAAATACTCAATTAAGTTCAAATATCCAAGAGCTTAAATAATATCTACAAGACTTCTTGTGTAGAACGTATTGGGCATTATTCAGAATACTAACAATAAAATTTATAACTTCTGTAGAAAATACCACACATCAGAATGATGGTGCTTGAAATGGCGGATAAACTATGGACGCTTTGAGACCGTCCGGAAAGTTATGAACTTAGTGAGATTAGAGTGCGACCGCAGATGCCTAGTCTACGATGCAATAATGAATGGAACAGAGAATGACGTGATTGAAAGCGGCTGTGAAATATATCGTGAAAAAGCTTACAGACTTACCTGGTGTCAACTGCCAGACCAATGTCATTTAGGCAACAGGCTAGTACGGTTTCTGTGAAGTGAAACTTATGGTACGCCGATGAGCACCCATTATAAAGCCACTATTCTCATTCAGTACGCAGTTATCCGTGTAGGAATTAGCTTTACGAGAATTTCTATAAGAATCAAAATTAAGTGATTTGGCGGATTTGGAGAGATTTAAAGCATTGAGAGCGCTTTTTCCAAAACGGAAGGGGAAATTGATGGCTTTAGTGGCTTTGGAAATACCCAATGAGAATGAAATGCGTATTCGAGAATAGACATAATTGCCCAATGGGTAATGATCATTTGGGTTTGTTTCATTTGCGGGCGACGAACATCACCCTCAATAAAGTCTGCAATCATTTGCAGCGATAGCACAGCTATTTGTAGATATTTGTACACAGCTTTGGTTATTTCATGATCTCTAATGCGCCACGGCAGCTTGAAAGATTCCTTACGTCCAAGTAAGTGGTCAATGGTAATATTTGGTTATTGTAGAGCCTTGCGAATATTTGAAATCGAATACAAATCCGAATCTACATTTGAATTCAAATTAGAGTTCGCGGATTTGATTATTAAAATTTTGGCCCCGTCGAGTTCCAGTATTCGACCTTGTAATTTTTTAACCTCGAAGATAGAAAGAATTGAAAAAATGAGATGAGAGATGCTACTCAACTCCATCAAAAGTCATGGAAATACAAATATAATTTTTGGGGTATAACATGATCTTTAGGTAGAGTGGATTCCCTTGTATTACAAATGCCTTTCTTGGTAAGAGATACAGTCAAGGTAAGTCCACCATTTGATCTACCATCGCTCTTCATAACCATGGGTCAAAGGCCCATGATTACAAGATTATAGTGAAGAAAAAAATTTAGTATGTGTGATAACTGAAATACCCCATATCATTCCAAATCTGATTGGAGATTCCAACAACAAATGTAGAAGTAATGAACTTCTCACTACTGTTAGGAGTGACTGATTCCTTATGATAAACGTGTTCTTGTTTTAATGTTTTTTTAATAAAAGATGTTTTTGGAATAAAAATTGTTCCAAATAAAAAAAGAAGATTCGCAAGGCCCTAGGTCATAGATTCATTCATAGGAAGGTCCGAGGTGCAATCATTTGTATTTTCGCAATTTCGAATGTAGAAATGAAGAATTTTATATTATCCACCGGCAGTCTGATAAGCAAAAGCTAAATTTAATATTTTTTACATTAATTGTACATTTTGTTTATTTCTTAGAATTAGCAAATTAACTAGTAGGGTATTGTTAATTCAAGACTTCGTTTTAGCATTTAGCCGTTTTTTCAATAGACTGGTACTTTTTTTCTCATTTCCAAATCTCCAACTTTCTGAATATATTTATTACTATACACTTCTCTCATTGAAAAATGCGTGCAAGTGTCAGGTTAAAAAGAAATTGACAATTTGAGATTTCAAGGGATTAAACAAGTGCCGACTATCAGAATTGGCCCCTTACCTTCATCTTTAATTTTCAAAAATATTTCTAAGAAATCATTTTGGCAATACAAAAGACTTAGCTTTGGAATTGGCTTATATTTTAGCAGATACTCTTCATACATGTTTAGTTTTTAGCAGGGTTCGTAATGCCGGAATACCGAATTCTGACATTTCGACATTTGTTCGCGATTCAATGCCCACATTTTGGTGTAAATCTGAGGTTTTTTTAGCTATGTTCATTGTCTTGTTTTATTACCGGAAATATCATGCTCAGCTTGTTATTCTTACTGTTGAAGATGAAACGGTAAAATTCAAGTTGTTTCAGAAAAAAATATGATTTCAACAAAAAGACATTAAGTTAATGCTATAAACAAAGTACATTATAAACACGAAGACAACTGAATAGCTATCAATAATCTATAATATGAAGTAAACTCAGCTAGTCACTAAGCCTAGCATCTCTACAACAATGTTTCCACAAATTTGTGTTATCTGCATAATAAATGTCTTAATTATTCAAAAGTTTCAAAACAGTATTGATATTGATCACAACAAATATTGAGCAATTCACATCAAAAAGCTACACAACATTTCCCTAATTTTTAAGAAGGTTCCTATTAATTAAGCAAAATCTAACGCAGTTCAAATATATATATATATATATATACAGGCTTTGGAAACAAAATTTTAAAATATCATCAAGGCGCTGGATATAAAAAAAATATACGGGCGCTGGAACTCATACATAAGAAATTAGATTCCTATTCCAAATGCGCAATGTAAAAATTTTTTGGAAAAATGAATTCCAAAAATGCGCTAGATACTATGAAAAATCGGAAAGCGCGGGCGGTGAATACAATGGCACAAGCCATTGAGTTTGTGGTATTTTAGGTAGTCTAATAAAATAAATAATTGTAAATATTGTTTCCAACATTGCAGCTAAGTTTACAAATATTTGTAGCTGGCAACATGTAGAATTTACAAATGCATATGAATCTTGTCTATTAATTTATACAGCTTACCTAAAGGTTAAGCAAATATGAGCATCTGTATAAGATATAAAAGTATTTTTAATAATTACCATTAAGGAACATTAAATATAATGATAAAACCTTGCATTATGTCTATATGCTACCTTAAAGCAGAAGATTTTGGACAATTCTAACCAAATTTTATTGATAGCTAATGCGTATAATAAAATTTAATGTATTTCTCATTATGAAACGACATTATATTTTTTCATTACGTCAGTTTTAGGGCAACTAATATATAAAAAACTGATGAGCTTTTTAATCAAAACCATTGCCTTTAATAATAGTCAAAAAAATATTGTCAGCCTGAAAAATTAGAAAACAGTCCAACCACGTAGAAGGAATCTACAATTTTCAAAGCATTAATTTTAGCTATATTCTATTTTCATATATGCCGTAATTGAAGATTTTCGCATTGCGAGTATCTTTCTTTCAATGCCTTTAATATGCATTCTCCTAAAATGTGTAATTATAAAAATTTCTTTTATATATCAAACTTCACAATTCAACAGCAATAAGGAAAACTTCAAAACGGTCATATTAGTAGGCACTTTGTTTGATGCCTTTGAATTGCGTCATCTGATGAATAGGGACAGGATGTCTATAATAACGAAACACAAATAGTAAATGAAGTGCTTCACTTGAATCAGCACTTTTAAAAAAGTTATCAATCTTTGAGAAGTTACACATAGTTTTAGGGCAATATATCGAAAATAAAATCGAAATCGTGGTTTTCACTCGAAATCGAAACGAGTTTTTCGGTTTTCTACAATAGCAGTCACCTATAAGGTATTTCCAAGAAGCAATCTAATCTTCTTGGTTTAATACAAGATGCTTGTCAGGTTGACTCGTAATTTTGTTTTTACTTCATTAACAACTTAATTTAGTGTTATGAAAACATATATTAAAAAGGAATTTTCTCTGAAATAAGTTTGATAAAAAAACTAACCTGAACCGAAAACGCGGTTTTGACTAAATTGCAGGAAAAACCGAAACCGAAATTGAACTTATTTTTTGGAAATAATATACTCATTGTAGGGGTGGGCAAAACGTTAAGGGAATTTAATATTTTAACATTCGATATGTATACTATATGCTGTGAAACAAAAAAATTAGAAAATTTTAATTTTGCAGGTTAAAAATATCATAGAGTACAGACTCTAGCAAAATTGGAATAATACGAAAGAGAAAGCTTATGATATACTCTAGCCTTTGTGGTTTTTCAATAATCAATTTTCTCCCAGGTTTTGAGATTCAAAGTCTTAGTTTTGGTGGAAATTCAATGAGATCTTGTTTGGTACATCTTGTAGTTTGGCCTGCAGCAGTTTGAATTTCATCAATGAGCTCCGTTTGTGTCTTCGCGGACATTCTTTCAACTTTTATCAATTTACGAATATTTTCAATGGGGGGGGCAAATCTAATAAGTTTGGAAGCCATTGCAAAATAACTAAATTTTCAGTTTCAAAATACTATTTTGAAGTGTTGCTCCGTCGTGCTGAAGCGGCCATTCATCAGGAAACGAACATTCGCATATGGAATGAAGCCACTGATGATATTTGTAGTACTTCTTGCTGTCGCCATTACCGGAAATTATTGTCAGGTAAAATTCTTTGTAACTCAAGTTGCGGCAGAACATAGCTAAGAAAGAAACATTTAGGGTTCTGAATACAGGTCTTCTTCGGCAACACCAGTGCAACATAGCGAAAGAGGTAATCATCGGATATGAATATGTTACTCTATCAAAAGACTTCAATCCTTGTGCAGAAATGGACTCTAAGTTCTTTTTGTGTTGGATTCAGATCGGGAACTTTCTTGGTTTCTCCTTTTGTAACCAGATTTTTGCGAACTCTTTCGATAGTTCGTTCAGGCACTTTATGACGACATCTGATCAAGATATTTTGTTGAACTCTGATATGAATTGTCGGGTAGTTTGCATAGACATTTGAGATGAGTTTATTGGGTCTCCTGCTGTCTTTCCAAGTAAATGAATTTTCTAATTTTGTTGATATGGTTGTTCTGCTAAATTGAGGAAACATTGGTAAGACTTATGAAGCAGAAAAGTGGCCTATTGCGATAAGAGCTTCAGTTTTAGAATCAATTTGACGCCCATTATCCACAATGAATATCAAACAGATATTTGAGAATTATTCGATTGCTGATATCTTTTTCGCATGTGCTTGTCCACAATTTCCATTGAAATAAATGCTTTAAATTTCATAGCATTTCGAGAGTTAGGAAGCCTAAAATACCTGTCTATTTTTTTATTCGCAGTACATTGATCGATAAATCACTGGCCTGTTATTCGATTTATCCTGCGAACAAGAATTAGTATTAGAGGAATCGTGTTCCGCTTGGGTTTGAATCGGGCTGGGTTGCGTTGGGTTCTTGTTCAGTTTTTGAATGACAATCGCAGATCTTAAAATTTTCTATTAATTGTGTGCTTACAAATTAGAGGTCTATGGGTAACGGAAAATTTGTGCAGTACCGCAAACATTCAATCATCACCAGCAAAACACAGTAAATAAAATCACTGCACAGTTAATAATTTAGCAGTTTAGGGGTCAACATCGACAAAGGATGCAATTACATTAGAATAATCATACCATTGCCTTCGCCCCCAAACGATCAATCGACTTTTTACAATGAACACATTAATCGATTAACATTTAGCTGCTCTTGTGTTGAAACAAGAGGCAATTTCACAAGAACCTACGTTTATTTTCTTTTGTATTTTCATGATGTGGAATTCTACAATTATTACTTAATTAACTTAGAAATATTGAAAATTGAGTCAAATTGGATGTTTGGTATTTTTGCTATTGTCTATTAGAATGAGTGCATATGCAATTAGTTTATAAATGTATAATTTATATATAATAACTGACAAATACTACTTTATGATACTGAACGGTTACTTAATCATGTTTGTATGTGGACCGTGGTCTTTCGGGTCTAGCTTGACTTTTCCTGCTTAATCTGCCGACACGAAATTTGCCAAGAAAACTTGGAGAAAATTAGATTTTGGGGGTTCATCAAGTCTCAAAGGTTTACAAGCCCTATTAATATTTCAGTGGAACTGCGTATTATGCTTACTGGTACATTGCGTCTGTTGCCAGTTAAACACGCTTTTAATATTCAAAAAACTAGAAAAAAAGAATATTTATTATGTTAAGTGTACTATATAACGAGTGGTGCACACATAAAAATTTACGTACAGTGCTGTGATTAATTAACTGGCCACCCCTAAAATATGCATTTTTAATTTTAAAAAATGAAATTAATACTTTTTATCCAGACCAAATAACTTTTATTGCAATTATAAAGTAATATAACAATTAAAAAGCAATTACAAAACAAATTATAAAGTAAAATTACTTATAAACATGTCAATATTTTGTTGGAAGTCCCTTACTGTCAATTACCGCTTGACACCTTTTTGGCACAGAATGGATCAATTTTTGACATTCCTCGACCGTTACTGAGTTCCAGACCTCATTGATTTTTGTAACCAAGTCAGTTTTTGATGACGGCTTTCTGTCAGATAATCTTTTTTTGATGATACACCATAAATTTTCCAAAGGATTTAGGTGCGGGGACTGGCTTGGCCAGGGCAAGTGAGCAAAACTCTGTTTCCTGATCCAATCTGTAACCTTTGCAGCAGTATGGACAGGTGCGTTGCCATCAGCCAGGATGAATTTTCCTTCCGGAGGGAATAATGGGATCATGTTTAGTGGAGTCAGCGATTGTTTAAGTATATTTAGATACTGAATGGCATTGACACTGCCTTGACATTGGACTAATGGACAAACACCTTGTGCACTGAATCCTCCCCAAAACATAACAGTACTTCCACCATGTTTAACAGTAGGCCGTGTGCAGTCAATGCAGTACTTTTCATTTGGGTGACGACGAACAGTAACGCGTTGCTTATTGTTGAATACTTCAAATGAAGATTCATCGGTGAATAAGACAGTATTCCATCTTTCTGGAGTCCAATGCTTCATACGTTTAGCAAAGGTTAAACGCGCCTTGACATTTTTGGCAGAGAGCAGTGGCTTTTTGACCGCCATATACGAACGATAACCAGCTTTAATCAATCGCTTTCTGATTGTTGCTGGTTTCAAATCAACTCCTGTTGAACGTCTCCATCTGCAGCAATGTTTGATGAAGTCATACGCCGATTTTCTTTCAATATACGAATAAGGACCTGATCATCTCTACAAGTGCTTTTGAATTTTCTTCCTTGTCCAGAAACATTAGCCACAGAATTTGGCTCGTCATATTTTTTAAGAGTGTTTTTCACAGTGTCCCTTTTGATATTAAGTTGCCTTCCTATTTCACTGATATTGTAGATTTCGTCCCGTTTAAAAACAATCCTTAACCGTTCTATATTACTTAGATGTTTACTCTCTCGCGGCATAATTAACTATGATTTAGCTGTATTTCATGCAGAGGCATATGTGTGTACTGGCTTACATTAAAATAATTAAAGATAATCAGCCAATCAAATTAAAGCAGATGCCTGCCTTTCACCAAACTGCCAACTAAACGTGTAACAGTTATAGCTACGTTAATAAACTAGGAAATCGATTTATGTTAAATTAACTAAGCAAATGTGTATTTTTGGAGGGTGGCCAGTTAAATAATCACAGCACTGTATTATGCAAAATATAACTGCATTTTGAATTAAAGCTCCAGGAGATGACTACCATTCGTTTGTACAAGTACCCACTACGTAAGTCTACCACGGCAATTCTCGCTGGCACATTGCAATGCTGCCGGTGTAATTCGACAAAATTTTGTTTGAATCGTCGCCGTCTATTTGTATTATTGTTGGGTTCTTTTGAAAAAAATAAAATGTCCCCACAAAAAAATCGTATGAGCTAAAATCTTGCTATTGAGCGGTTTGGGGAAATTTCTCTCTGTGTGTTCGATTCTTGGTGTGTTGCTAGTCGCACCGTCCTGCTGGAAATGTGTACTGGCATTAGCAGAAAACTTTAAAGTTTGGGAATAAAGAAGCTATCCAGCTTGTGGACAATGCACTGTCATCTTACTGTCGGCGAAAATTTCTTTACTGGAATTACGCCGTGTATACAAAATTAATTGTCTTCAAAATGTAATTATTTTTGTATAATACATTACATTAATTTTTATGTATGCACTGCACTTTTCGCTTATGTAATAAACTTATCACAATAAAATTTGATTTTCTCCACTTCTTGAATATCAAAACAGAGGCTTGACTGCCGCAGCCTGCATTCAAGACATTGAAAATATATGTGATACATAATTTTATATAATTGATTTTTCTTATGTATTATTCGATGAAATTACAATACCAAGTTATTGTAAATTGGAAAATGGTTATGATGAAAAAAAGAAATCTGTAAATCTGTACCATTCATTTATATATTTCAGGGGAAACATTAATAAGTTATCCCGTAATAACTTATATAATTAACCTCAATTGTTGAATTCAGTACTTGCTAATGGCACCGACATTTAGTCCTGGTCAGACAAGGCCCTATCTTATCCAATGGGCTGAACGATCCATATAAAGCCATGTATATATTATGCACTCTTTTATTTTTTTGAACGGTTCTAAAAAATTTTCATCTGTATTATAGTTATGTTGGCAACTTCCTTACAATCACTTAGTTTTTTGTGCTGGTAACCTTTATTAATTTGATGAATTCATTTAGATGTCATTGAGAAAAGATGCCTTTGTGAATATTAAAGTATGATTATAGAACACAAACTATAAAAATATAAAGCATGTAAACATTAATTTTTAAATATCCAGATGAAAGTGTTTATTATTATTGTTTTCCTTTGGATGTAAACATTGAATTATGCTGCTATGTTTCAATGAAATAAACCAGATAGGTTATCAATAGATATAAAAATTTCACTGAATATTGTCATAAAACCCGGCTTACACAATCATTAATGAATTGCCAATATCTTATTAATGGTATTAATGGTATGTGTTTGGATTTGCATTTTTCAAAAAAAATTTTTCTTTTTCTTGCGTTTTTGTCGTTTTCACTTATTTCAATCTCTATATAGCGCCTAATAACAGGTTCGAGTTCGAAGTATTGATTCGAATCTCAAACGTTTCATTTATCAATGATTTTTTACTTGTTTCAACTTATTATTTATTCATTTTTTGTTTTTTTTGGGGAAGGAGCATCTTAAAAATCGCGACCGCATCCCATTTAGAAATGTGATGAATCATGATGAGAGAGGTGTCTAAAAAGAAACTTTCGCTTGAAGTAGTTATTGAATTCTCTCTAAAAATTGAAAATAGAGTAAGCTGTTGTTTCTACATATATGTTCTCTTCAATTATGATAAATTTAAGAATCAACAAAATCACAAAGGAAAGCTATATAACTTTTCTGGAAGAATGGCACATCAAAAAGTAAAATATTTCAAATAGTGCTCTTTCCAATTTCAAAGTTTAGGGAATTCTATATGATACAAAAATTTCTTGTTTGCGCAATGACTCCAATTTTTTGTTTTCAAATTGATCAGAAAATTATTTTCATAAGTATTTAGTTCCAATACAGGCATTGCTTTTAACATATATGTTCTCTTCAATTATGATAAATTTATAAGTTTTCTGGAAGAATGGCCCATTAAGAAGTAAAACATTACAATATTTACGTATAGGGTGGTTCAGAACGAAGACAACTATTTTCATAATATTTTGTTGAAAACAGTTGCGTTATTTCTGAACATGTTGAAAAACCTAGGCTGAAAATAAGAAATCTCAGACTTTATAAGGATGACCAGGAAGTTTCTTTGACGCCTGTGTCACGTGATCATTGACTACAAGAAGATATCTGTTTAAGTGTTTTATATGCCAATTGTCAAAGCCTTATTTCTATTGAAAGGCGACTGGAACTTCATAAACTGTTATGCTCTTTAAATTGTAACATTGCGTTTCTAACAGAAACTTGGTTTGATCATTCAATATCTAACGATATATTTCCAAATTCGTCTTTGCAAGTGGTAGCTAGAGCAGACAGAACTTCTTCTTTTGAGCACGGAGGCTGTCTAATTTTATGTAATGCCAACTTGAGATGTGTCGAAATCGAGAAGCCTGATGAAGTGCGTTTCGCTTGCTCTGCCATTCTGCAATTTGAGGGCCAGGCCGTTCTTCTGGTATGCATCTATAATCCGCCTGTTAGCAGCCAGTATCGCCCATCCGCTTCTGATGTTGTGGATTATTTAATGTATTGCAGATCGTCTTTTGTTTCATATACCAAGGTGAAATCTATTCGTCTGGAGAAAACATCCATCATTTTATNCGTTTCGCTTGCTCTGCCATTCTGCAATTTGAGGGCCAGGCCGTTCTTCTGGTATGCATCTATAATCCGCCTGCTAGCAGCCTGTATCGCCCATCCGTTTCTGATTTTGTGGATTATTTAATGTATTGCAGACAGATCGTCTTTTGTTTCATATACCAAGGAGAAATCTATTCGTCTGGAGAAAACATCCATCATTTTATGTGGTGATTTGAATTTTTCAGACGCGGATTGGCAAACATTGACATCTATTCATGAATTTGATAATTTGATCCTAACCTGTTTCTCGGATCTTAACATGGAACAGTTGATTGACAGTACTGGAAATACTCTTGACGTCATCATGAGCGATTCTGAAAATATAAATATTATTTATACGATACCTCCTACGGAAAGTTTTTCGGATCATGCAGTGGTCGTATTTAGCATGCACCTTGTAGTGAATAATAATGATGTTGATAGTATTCTTGGAATAACGCCTTGTTCCTTTGAGCAAAAGATGTATTCATACTCACAGGCTGACTCTGTTTCTCTCGCTCTTTCATTATCAACTTCGCTTTTCTCATTTTGTATGATGGACGATGATGCGAACTACGTAAAACTCTGGTATGATCAACTTTTTGTGCTTATTGAGCAAAACGTTCCACTTAAACGAAGAAGGCGANTTTTTGGATCATGCAGTGGTCATATTTAGCATGCACCTTGCAGTGAATAATAATGATGTTGATAGTATTCTTGGAATAACGCCTTGTTCCTTTGAGCAAAAGATGTATTCATACTCACAGGCTGACTCTGTTTCTCTCACTCTTTCATTATCAACTTCGCTTTTCTCATTTTGTATGATGGACAATGATTCAAACTACATAAAACTCTGGTATGATCAACTTTTTGTGCTTATTGAGCAAAACGTTCCACTTAAACGAAGAAGGCGACAAGTTCTACCTGACTATTACAGTTCACATTCCGTCTATTTGTATAATAAGTCACAAACTATGTATAGAAGGTATTGCAAATCCACTACAACTTCAAATTCTGTCCTCTATAGTTATGCAGTTGACAATCTATTGGAGTCTATAGAACTGGACAAAACTGTATTTGTTGAATCTTTCGCACATAAGTCTGATATTANCAGTTGTTTCAAGTTGCTTCGCTCTCTATCGAAATCATCTTTTCCTTGCCCGATGTTACATGAAGGAAACACTGTATCTTCTGATGAAGATGTTGCTGACCTCTTTAATAGTTATTTTAATTCTGTTTTCTCGTCGTCAACAGTTTGATGATGCAGATTCTATAGATATAACTCCGAGTCTGAATGATATTATTGAACTTCTCTCGACTTGTAAGACCACTGGTTGTGGCCCTGACAATTTGCCGGCTAGATTTATCCATGATTATGCTGTGCCTTTAGCTCCCTATGTTTTGAATCTGTTTACTCATATTATCGATTCCAATGTTTATCCTTCATGTTGGAAGCAAACCAATATCTTACCAATTCACAAAAGCGAGAGTGGACCGAAAAATATGATNCGACTTGTAAGACCACTGGTTGTGGCCCTGACAATTTGCCGGCTAGATTTATCCATGATTATGCTGTGCCTTTAGCTCCCCATGTTTTGAATCTGTTTACTCATATTATCGATTCCAAGGTTTATCCTTCATGTTGGAAGCAAACCAATATCTTACCAATTCACAAAA
>CABFPE010000209.1:355058-368093 GCA_900660155.1 Hofstenia miamia | reverse complement strand
TGATGTGATGATGAGATGAGTGATTCTGAAAACATAAAGATTATTTATACGATACCTCCTACGGAAAGTTTTTCGGATAGTGGAGTGGTCGTATTTAGCATGCACCTTGTAGTGAATAATAATGATGTTGATAGTATTCTTGGAATAACGCCTTGTTCCTTTGAGCAAAAGATGTATTCATACTCACAGGCTGACTCTGTTTCTCTCGCTCTTTCATTATCAACTTCGCTTTTCTGATTTTGTATGATGGACGATGATGCGAACTACGTAAAACTCTGGTATGATCATTGTGCTTATTGAGCAAAGCAATCCACTTAAACGAAGAAGGCGACAAGTTCTACCTGACTATTACAGTTCACATTCCGTCCATTTGTATAATAAGTCACAAACTATGTATAGAAGATATTGCAAATCCGCTACAACTTCAAATTCTGTCCTCTATAGTTATGCAGTTGACAATCTACTGGAGTCAATAGAACTGGACAAAACTGCATTTGTTGAATCTTTCGCACATAAGTCCGATATTAACAGTTGTTTCAAGTTGCTTCGCTCTCTATCGAAATCATCTTTTCCTTGCCCGATGTTACATGAAGGAAACGCTGTATCTTCGGACGAAGATGTTGCTGACCTTTTTAATAGTTATTTTAATTCTGTTTTTTCGTCGTCTACAGTTAGTGATACTGATCTCCAGTTTGATGATGCAGATTCTATAGATATAACTCCGAGTCTGAATGATATTATTGAACTTCTCTCAACTTGTAAGACCACTGGTTGTGGCCCTGACAATTTGCCGGCTAGATTTATCCATGATTATGCTGTGCCTTTAGCTCCCCATGTTTTGAATCTGTTTACTCATATTATCGATTCCAATATTTATCCTTCATGTTGGAAGCAAACCAATATCTTACCAATTCACAAAAGCGAGAGTGGACCGAAAAATATGATCTGCAACTATCGTCCAGTAAGCATACTACCAAAACTCTCGCTCCTTTTTGAGAGAATGTTTTTCAATGCTATGTATCCTATAATACGAAATGCTTTTTGTGAGGAGCAATTTGGCCTCATAAAAGGGCGATCAACGATAACTCAACTTCTCCAATGTCTTGATCACCTGTATTCAGATTTTGACGTTTCTAAACCGACTTATATTCTTTACTTAGATTTTTCAAAAGCGTTTGATAAAGTACCTCATAACATCTTATTGAGGAAGTGTTACGGCGTTGGCATTAGAGGGAATCTATTAAGATTATTGAAATCCTATCTAAGTGGTAGATTTCACAGAGTGTTGGTTAACAAGGTCAAATCAAAATATCTTCCCATCACAAGCGGGGTCCCTCAGGGCTCTGTTCTGGGACCTCTTTTATTTATTGTTTTTATAAATGACCTTCCAGAAGGCTGTATTGAAACATTACCATATTTGTTTGCTGATGATACTAAAATTATTGGCAACTCAATTTCTCAAGTTCAAATCGATTACGAATCTCTGCTAAAGTGGGCTGACAAAAATGGAATGGAATTCAGCAAGAAAAAATTTAAGCTGCTTGCTATATCTGTTCCACCGTGTGAACTGATGTTACAATCGAATATATTATGTTCCTCTAAGAAAGTTAAAGATCTTGGTCTCTTTATAGCCAGTGATTTATCCTGGAGTGCACACATCTCTGAGAAGCTCAAGAAGTGTCACAAAACCTTTATGTATATAAAGCGTTCTCTCCCTTTTAATACCAATATTTCTGATAAGCTGACTCTCTATAAAGTCATGATTTTGTCTTCTTTGACTTATGCATCGCAGTTATGGTTTGCTAATCAAACGGATCTCAACAGACTTGAAAGTTTCCAAAGAAGATGCACACGATGGATTGTTCATGAGGATGGCTATAAAAGCCCTCCTATGCGATTGAAACTTCTTCCGTTTTCGCTGCTAGTCCAGGAGCGTGACTTGATATTCCTAAACAAACTTCTTAATAAAGAATTGGACATCGATGTATTAAGTTTCATCACATTATACGCTCCATCTCGTCAAAATCTCAGATCGTCGACCAATATGTTATTTTTATCAAAATTTACGAAGAAAACTAAGTCTAAAAATCACTTTTTTAATCGAGTGATTCTGCTTGCTAACTTTGTTCATTCGAAGACTGAAATAAATCTCTTTGGCAATCCAAAAGTAGTGAAGAGTCAATTAAAGGTGTTATTTTGGAATAAGTTCGAAAGAGAATATGATGACAAAAACGGATGTTCTCACCATCTTGTATGTTTTTGCAGCTCTTGTCGTCTACAGAATACCATATTCTCATTCTATTGATATTTTGTACCGGTGCTTTATAGTGTATTTTTCCAATATGGGAATAAAGTCCTACTACTACTACTACTACTACTACTACTACAACCCTGTAGATGAAAGATTTGAAGGTGGGAGGCGCACATCAACAAGTGCATTTCTTCCATAAAGAATTTGAAATTTAAGTAGTGATAGGAAACTAATTGCATCAATAACCTACCGTTGATAATGTAATGAATCTTTTGTTTAAATCTTCCACAAATGTTTGCGTTGTACCTCGTACAAAGCCTAAAACAGTTTGTATTTTATACTTTTTAAATTTCAAATGGTGTCTTTTCCACTTCAAAAGTTTAAGAAAGTATATTTGTTACAAACATTTTTTGTTTGAAAATGGTAACATTGCTCCAATTTTATTATTTTCAAGTTTTTTTCATTAGTATTTGGTGGTGATACAGGCCTTTAGTTTGAGTGTATTGACACGCCTGTAGATTTGTGTGAATTTCTAAGAAAATTGTCAATAAATGATATTCGCAAATAAAATAATTATATAACACATGTTTTACAATGAAGGGATTATTTTGGAATATTTGATCGATCAGCTGTTAATCATTGACTATCAAATTATAACATTTAATCATGAATTGTTTAAGACTTTAGTGTTCAGTGAATTTCCTTCTATAAAAATTAGAAATGGGTAAAGTTGTTGATTTCCATGATATGAATGCATGATATTTCATTCTTTTCTACATATAGGTTTTTTTCCATTATGATACATTTAAGTATTACCAATATCACAATGAATAGTTAGATATTTTTGGAAAAAGGGCATATTATGTGGTAAGATATTTGAATATATATGTAGATGGAAGACTAGAAAGTTGAAAAAGGTCTTCAACATGTGAATTCACGACAATCCAAAAGATTTACTTTCATAAGGGATTTGACATTAAAATAGTAATGGGAGACGGATTACATGCAACTTAGGATGCAATTATTAGAAATTGAGTCAAGAATCTGCCATTGAATAACAAAAATATAACACTTTTTATTAGACTTACATACAGTTGCACACTGTACTCGTATATGTACATATGAGGGTGGGAATTTACAGATAATTTTTTTAGTTAATTCTAATTTTCAAAATGTATCTTATCAAGTGCCCCTTCACTTCCAAATGTTGAAATTCGATTTTCGCTAAAATTATATTTTGCGCAATAGTCTCCAGGCTCGAATTTTTATGCTCTCAAGTTCTTCCAAAAATGTTTTAAGTATTATTTAAAACCAATATATAGGTTGACTGCATTTACAACCATGTTAATTTGTGAATACACGTGCACAAAATATTAAGAACACCTTTAAAAAATTTGACAGTTCTAGTGTACATAAACGTTTTGTCCATTGAATAATAATTTTTTGGTAGAATTAAATTTTTAAATTGCATAAAAATGTGTTATTTTCCAATTAAACTTAACATTGATGTTTTCTCAAAAAATTGTGTCAGTGAGACTTAACACTATAGCTTTCTTTTTTTAAAATTCCCAAATATAAAACTTGCTGCTTATTTAATTCGTAATCAGTTCGAGATAACAAGTGTAGTTTAAAAAAAGAACAAGCGCGCATGGATTTGTGCGGTTTAATTAATGTTAGTAATGCGTTTGTTCGCTATAAATATTATGGCGGAATACAAATGCGCTAATTTATATTTGAAATAGTCCCAGGTGACAGAATCTACAAATTACAAGCCAGGCCGCTTGGAAGCGGTTATTATTCACTCCCTCCGTATTGCTCCTTCCAAAATGTAAGATTTTAAATTGCAATCATTTCCGTTATAAATTACTGGGAATTCTAAATTTCTTCTGCCTCTCAATTTAATGTTATACTTTATTGTTCAGAATTAAATGCCTATTATTCATACATCCGCTAAGTAAAATTTCTATAAAGATTCCTAAGTTTTTTCTGGTTCCAAACGTTTATATATATATATATATATATATATATCCATACCCGACAATAAAATTTTTTGCTGCTATTAAGCAACTTAAGAAAATTCACAAAATTCCGTATTCATTCATGTAAATTTTTTTATAATTGAATGAATAGCATACCCGTATTGGTGTTATATATATACAGTATACAGGGTCGTGGCGAAGGAAGGGGACATGGTCCTTCCCTTTGGAACACTTGGCCCCCTTCCTCGTGGCAGCCTCGATACAAAATTCCATGTTATTATTTCTAATATTCTGTAACTAAGCTAGAATGAATATGTTTTAGTTAAAATATATAAAATACCAATGCCATTCTATTAATCATAGTTTTACTCATATGAGATAGTTTCACCCTTTTTCATTGAATTTTTTAATAGAATTGCATTAGTATTATGTATATTTCAACTAAAACTTAATTACAGAATATTAGAATTAATACTATGGAGTTTTGTATCCATGATGGCAAAAGTAAGGGGGGCACAGTGGCACAACAGGGAAGGCCATGGCCCTCCCCTCGCCACAGCTCTGTATATATGTACATATATATATATATATATATATTAATCACAAACACTATATCAATGTTGTTTTTATGCAAAAATATTCATTCAAATGAATACAGTAAATGTACATTTCATCTCTTTAATCAGTTTTTAACCTTGATTGAAGTTTTATTCGGTCCTGTTTGTCTATAATATCTTCTGTAGATTATTGTGGCTTTCCAAATGTAAAAGATATTTTAATTTTGAGTTATTTTCTTTATCAATTTTGCAATTTCCTATAATAGAATTGTTAAAGAACCTAATTATGCGGGTGAATAAATTTATAGCCAAAAGTTTACAGTCAACAATTGATTTTTATTATGTGGAGGGAATTCGTGAATAATTTATATAACTTGTTAAATACCAATTTGAAGCATATGCCGAATTTCAATGCCTGTGCAATAGATCAAATGTGTTAAGTGCTAGGTAAAAGTTTTAGCATATTACAAATCAGCAGCATGTTATTTCCCAGTTTCAAAAGATTGTGTCGTGTATTGTGAATTCTAATCTCTCCAATTATACAAAATTTGCATGAAATCACCATTGGAAACTTCCGTTTGGAATAATTTATTCATTTATATGTTCATTCTTTAGTAATGTATATTAAGTTTAAAAGAAATTGGTTAGTCATTCAAGAATAATAATGTTTAATATAACTAGCTGCTAAACTTTTTGTACATGCAAATGTGCATAGCAGACGTCGAGAATAACAACATTTGAACAGGAACTAAATTTTAGACAATGATGAGTCAGACTAACAGCAGTGGGGTCGGCCATAAAGAGCTGGAGCCACCTCCTTTCGTTCATTTTCTGAAAATTTCCAGAATCAGATTGCGGAAAATATTTATTTAAATGTCAGTTGGTAAATATTAGTTCGTTTTTTACTTTTACAATGCTGTTTGAGAAGTTCCAAGTTTTGAAAATTTTTATCCGGTTAAAGGTAACTAAAATTGCCTTCCCCTAATTTTTTGGTGCTTGATGCCACTGCCTATAATTTTATTGTTAATGAAATTCTGTATAAAACTTTTATCATATGTATCGGTCGCAATTTCAATGTAAATCTGGTGTCCGAATACTGTCACTTCGGTGTCCGCAACACAAATAAGCGGATTCCACTAAACACGTCAATGTATTGCTTCTAGTGCTTGGTGTTACCGTGATAATGTGATGTTTAACTATATTGGTAGTACTACGTTGCCATAACAAGCGTGTAAATTATGGAATTTTACACGATATAAATTCTGAAATACTCGTTATTTCTTTTAATAAGAAACGATCTCCTTAACATATTCTTCTTATTGGGGCAAATCTTGGTAACATGAATAACTCATTAGATTATTAATTTAATTTAAGTAATTAATTTGTTCTAAAGTATGTATAACTCCAAGCGCAGTCCTGAACCTCAGCCAATTATCAATTGAAACATGATGTGCAAATTCTTTATACAAACATGAACGGCCTTCACGTTACTATGCTTTACAATAGTCTATTAATAATCATATTTCTTTCAATATTTCAAAATTTGAAGGACTCTTTTTTTGTTCTACGTGTAATACTGGACCTCCCTTTATTACACTATCTATTCCTATTAAGTATGAAGCAACAAATTTAGGCTTTGTTATCTGTAATAATTTCTCCAGAAATTCGCATATTTCTATAAAATTTAAAAAGGTATATTTTCTTTTTTATCTGAAGTCTGTTATATCCAAGTCTACCCACTATTTAAGCAAATGCTTACTTTTTAAATCTTAGTGCTTGTCATCTCTAAGCTATGCTTCACAGTCTTATCATCTTGATTCTCCTTCTGACTTAAAATATTTCCCGAATCGTGCTCTTCATTGGGTTTGTTCTTCATATTCTTCATTTGAAATCTTTCTAATTCAAGCCAGGTTTACTCCAATAAATCTTTTTATTAAATATCTTGATCATTTTTCCTTAATAAATTACGTATTGACAAATATTACTTTGATTTTAATGAACATTTTTCCACTAGAACCTTTAGTTCTCATCCATCCAAATATTAATCATTTAAATCTCCCCTCAATTCAAAAGTCAACTATTTTTCGCATCATTCCCCTAAAAAATATCATATTTCAAGATCTAGATATTGATCTAAACTCTTTGCATACTTCTGAAATTCGTGCAAATGTGAACTCTTCCGATTACGTAATTGTCACAACAAATCTTATTTTTTTAGTATTTTTATTTATTTTGTATCATTTTTTTATTGCAATGTAAAGCAAATTATTATTATTATTATTATTACTTCTCACAGCTTCATGCTGGTATCCCTCTCAGCTCGGGGAACTCACCAGTTCCCAGGAAGTGTGAGAGATTTCCTCAGGACTCTAGCTGTTCCTAACAATGCTGCCTTCTGTGCTTCCGCTCCTCCCCACTTTGGTACTCCCAACTTCTCCAAGTATTTCTTATGCTTCTTACTCACTGCTCCTAGTGCGCCTACTACTACCGGGACTACTTCAGCCTTCTTTAACTTCCACAGCCTTTCTATTTCCTCTGCCAACTTCCTGTACTTGTCTATCTTCTCTTTCTCCTTGCTTTCTACATTTCTGTCCTTTGGTACTGCTATGTCTATCACTGTTCCCAATCTTTTCTCTTTGTCTACCACTACTATGTCTGGCCTCTGTGCTTCTATCACTTTGCTCGTCTGCATGTTGAAGTCCCACACTATCTTAACCTTCTCATTTTCTATGACGCCCTGTGGCTTGTGCTC
The DNA here is from genome assembly GCA_900660155.1 of Hofstenia miamia. Taxonomy (NCBI): domain Eukaryota; kingdom Metazoa; phylum Xenacoelomorpha; order Acoela; family Hofsteniidae; genus Hofstenia; species Hofstenia miamia. Next base: position 360,554 of record CABFPE010000209.1, on the reverse strand, counting down.
ATACCACTTGTTTCTTGCTTCTAACCCATGCTGCCTGCTCAAACTCCAGTGTACCATTCTTCCCACATTGTCATGCCTGCGACAACTTCTCACACCCTGCTATCAGATGATCTACTGTCTCCGCCTCTTCCTTACATAGCCTACACTTATCACTTATTTTTACTCTTCTGTCTATATGCTTCTTCACCCAGTTTGTTCTTATTGCTTGCTCCTGTGCTGCCATTACCAGTGCTTCTGTTTCTCTTTTTAGTCCTGCCTTCTTTAACCACTTGTTGCTCTCTTCTCTGTCACACATTTCTGTGTTCCTCCAGTATTCTCCATGCATTGTTTTCTGCCTAAACATTGTTTGTCTCTCTGATTCCATCCTACTCTGGTATACCTTCTTTCCTTCACTCCCAGTTCTTATTTTCCTTAGCTCTTTAGTGACCTCTAGTAAGAATATTCTAGGTTGCTCTTCTACATATTTCTTTAGCCCTAGTGCTTCTGCTTCTACAGTTTCCTCCACACTTAGCAGCCCTTTCCCTCCCTTATGCCTTGCCATGTACAGCCAATCCACATCTCCATTTAGGTTGAAAGCCCTCTCTGCTGCTAGTACCTTCCTTGTCTCTCTGTCTAGCTCCCTAAGTTCATTCTTGTTCCACCTAACTATTCCTGCCGAATATCTCAACACTGATATCGCCCACGTATTGAATGCCTTTATGCTGTTCTGCCCATTTAATGCTGACTTCCGTAGTACTTTCCTTATTCTCCTCTTGTATTCTTATTATTAATTTTATTATTATTAATTTTATTATTATTATTCTTATTATTATTATTATTATCATAATCCACCAAATATTAATGAATAAAAAGGTTCTGTTCATAATTGTATAGCTTTAACGTTACAAACTATTTTGTTTAAGATTTCAAAAAATTCTCCAAGTCTATAAAGAAATTTGGGGTCTATGAGGGTGAACGTTTGTTACAAAGGGAACCTGAAAACATTAATAATTTTTCAATGACAATTCCGATTTTTAAAATTTATTGAAATTATTCCGATAATTGAAGATTGCATATTCAGGCAATTATAAAGCCCATGCGATCAACTGACAAAGTCAGATCTTAAAACGTAGATAAAACAGGCGATATTCCTATGATGGCGTCAGTTTTCGAATATTTTCATTAACATGCGAGTTATGAATTTTTAAATATCTTTTCAAGACATCATCTCAGATTTATAAAAAACGGCCTGGATAGAATAAAGTTATAATAGCTTAAAATTAGTAACAGTTCGTATGTGCCAAGGAATATAATGTTTCCAAGGAAGGAACCAATAATGAAATATTTAAAAAATGTAGGTATTAATTAGCATTGCACCTGCTGGTAACAGTATTTCCCCCGTCTCTGGATATTCCAATGATGTACAGGCTTGCAGTTCATTTTCAGTATGGATAGAATTTTAATAAATACGTACTAGAAATCTAAGGAGCACCATACAGAGTGATAAAAATCTGTTTACAATATATTTGGAGAAGCTGTAACTATAGAGGTCCCATATTCTATATGCATTCCTGCATGTGAAATTTGGTGTTGTAATAGAAATATATAAATTGAATTTATTATGTATGTATGTAGATATTCAAGAATTCGTTCACTGTACTTTTATATATGTGGGCGATTCTGTGAAATGAAAGTGTTGATCTAATTTAAGCATATCTGCTAGGTCTGTACCAAAGGTTAATGCAGCTTTTGTGGGAAAAATCTTATTGTTTACTTTACAATAGAAAATTCAGGTATGATTTAACTCTATTTTATGCATGTTTTCTGGGGTTCAAATTTATCGAAAAAATCCCATCTATATGATCTTGAAAAAACTTACTTAGCATATCCAACCTGGCAACCGCTGCTTTAAGGTTATGGATTTTTTGCCTTTCCAGTTTATTTTTTTATCATTCTACAGCGCGAACGTCAAAGACATTCTAAATTATTAATTTGTTTGCTTGACTTTTGTTATGCATACCATTTTAAAAAAAATTCAGTCTCGATGCTTGGCAATAGCAATTTTTGAAAAAAAATCATTGTGTGAAAGGCTCAATTTGTAATATTAAAATAACGCTGTTAAAAAAGACGCATTTAAATATATCCACCCATAGTAATAATAATAATAATATTTAATTTTTGCACTTACAATCCTTGGACTGAATAATAGTGCTTTCAACTCAAATTTACAAATTTAACTTAAATTAAAAATAGACATTACAACGTCTCTGCAATTCTAAAAGGCGGATGAGGCTAACTACATAATATAGATACATATAATCCTGCCTCTTCTCTTCTTATTCAATTTTATTTTTCAAACCTTTTGATTATTTCAGAGAATATGAAGCTGTCCTTCAGTCTATTACTTTTGTAAACTAAATCTGGGATCAACTTATTCAATGGGTGTGTTGGTTTTGCATCCGTTGCCATAATCGATTACATAAAATTTGCCGTCGATCATATAATGAAACACAATTTAATTTTAATTAAGGCATTTAAGGTAAATAAATTCCCCCAAGATCAAGTATCTTCTGCCATCTATAAATTTTCCATAGTTGGACTGTTCCCATGGATTATAAAACTAAGAAAAACCATTAAACAAAACGTTTTGTGCATTGTGTGCACATGTAAAATAAGATTTTCCCAAGTTTAATCACATTTAGAACAATTCAAAATGAGAATCTTTGAGTTATTTAAAACAAAGAGTTGTATGAAGTTATAACTGCATATAATAGGGTTTTTACTAGAACTGAAGAGCACTTGATTTCATTTGAATTTAAATCGGTAACAGCAGTCTAAATGTAGCTCATCATGCTATATGTAACAAATCGTATCTTGAAATTTAGTAAAATATTGTTATTCAGGTAAGGTTATATCAAAAAATTACAAGTCCAGTGATTGCAATATGCCAAAGAACAAGTCAATGTCCATTGTATTCTAAGAGTCGGGTATGTTGATGTAAAATGGTACAAGAATATGCACAAGCAATTTTGAGGAATTCGAAAGAGCATGGTTGGACATCTTTGGATGTACTTAAAATTTGAAAGCTGTAGAAAAGGATGGTATCCAATGCATATGACCTAATTAGTGTTCAAAATTATTTTTTGGGAAAAAGTTGACCGAAAAAGTTCTTCAAGCATAACTACAATAACCTTCGTGTTAAAATCTTAAATTCGTGGTGTAAAACATCGATTATATTATTGTACTCAAAGTAGATTGAAATTGTATCATGTGGATGCAAAAAAAGAAAAAAGAAATTTGACTTCATCACTCCTTCATAACATGAAAAGAATTTTAATTATTTGAAGTCTATGTATTATTGCATTGTAAATACCTACACAAAAAATATTTTAGGAGAACACATGAAAATTGCGAAATGTAGTTGCCTAAGCATGGCTCATGGTCATGTCGTCTGCGAAAGTCTTTGAAGTAACAACCCAATAAACAGCGGAAGTCACATAAAAAATTGTCGTTTTTTGCGCAAGCAGTGTGACGTCAATTACAGAAATACAGAAGCAACTGTATAATTTTAAAATATAATTATTCCACCTCTAGTAATATGCGACGTGGCAAGGTCTGCCTATACTGTGCGCTTATTCTCGTAAAATCGCTAGATTTAATTAGTACATCGAAGGCTATAAACCTGTAAATTCCAGATGGAAATATTTCAAATTAGGAAGTACTTTAAAATTCTCTGAATATATGAATAAATATGATTGTGAAGGCTAGAGATTTTCTATAATGACTAATTTAGAATTCAAGAGCTTGCTTCCATCAGGCATCTTTTGAAAATAAAAAGTCCAGGATGTAATAAACTTTTGCTCATTCAATAAATTATATTTTATATATCTCATCAAGTACAATTACACAGAGAATTTTGATTATGTATTGCTCAAAAAATAATATAATATATTTGATAGAAATCACATTGAGAAATGATTTCAGATTCTTTGAGATGTATAAGCTCATTGAACCCATGACCTTTTAATGAAAATTTAAAGTTATCTTTAAATGGGAAAAAAGAGTATTCGAGTTGCTAAGCCATGCATTTATTTTTTCGTCATTATACGCATTAGCAATACATAGTGTTTTACACATGATAAAATAAAAAAATTTGAGATTATTTTTTTACTTTTTCTTTGCAAAGTTGGGGTAGAAAATTGTTAAGTGCAGTTGATTGCCTGTATACACGCAGAAGCTACCAATTCATCACATTACCGATGTATTTTCTATTTTTTCACTATTTACACAAATCAATTAAAACTTCTTCTGCTGTAAAAAATTATGCAAATGGGACTATCTTTGCCAAATATGATTTTTCTTTACAATGTAAATTTGGCAATTTTTTCTCTCAAGCACTTATTCTCAAGGTCATTCTACAAGACTACCTTACAAAATGATTGAGTCTTCACTTGCAATTTTTCAAACAAAATTCATCATATTATAATCCTATCATGTACATGATGTACCCTTGTACTATATTCATTGTATTTTACTGAGAGAACTAATAATTTCCGGGGAAATTTTGTTTGAAATTCTATCTAATTTTTGTCAAATTTTATTGACCACACAGACATTTGTTCCACATTTTCGAACAATGATCTCCAAGACTATTAAAAGATCTTAGAAACTTGCGATATCGTCACATCTATTAGTGTATATAATGGTGTACTTGAAATTATTACCAATTTTGGAATGAAAATTCCATTTTTATAAGAAACGTTCAAATTTTCTTTTGTTCAGAGAATGAGTAGTTCTAAATCAGATGAGAGCTTTCAGATTCCTATTCTCATGATAGTCTTGATTCAATCATTAATGCTGTAAAAATATACTCGCAAAACGCTCATTTTTAAAATAACATTGGGAAAATTCATCATTTATATCAATACCTAATTCAGTTAGTATAAGTGTGCAAAATCGAAACGCCTAGATAAAATTTAATTTATATTACTAAATCAAATAATACACCAATGAATTAGGCTTCGAAATTCTAATTAATTTGTTTATCATTGATTTTTAATAAAACAAGGATTATGTGGAAAGAATGATAAAAAGTGATGACCAGCTGTGCAATGAGCGAAGTACTGGTAAATGTAAACTTAATTACAAGTGTTGCTTTATGGATTCCCATTGAATCGTGACATAACTGCCATTGAAATATCACGACATTCGTTAGAAGTTAATTTTATTTTCAAATCTCTAATTCATCTGTCAATGTTCACATGTTTAGTTATGCAGCTGAAAACGGAAAGCAACAAAAGTAAAAAACCAGGATGAAATAGAATTATCATCTTTTTGAAGTTATATTTGCTTATTTTTCAAGAAATTTCAATACCATAATTGCAAGGTGCTACTCTAGGTTAAATTTATTGCAAAATCCTTGAATATCATTAGTAACATATAGTGGAGTTTTGCTTACGTTTCTGTTACCCATAATATATTAACAATAACCATAGTAATATTAACAATTATATATAT
>CABFPE010000209.1:319437-334171 GCA_900660155.1 Hofstenia miamia | reverse complement strand
TATATATATATATATATATATATAACATTAAAATTTTCCTTTAGTGATTTTTACGCCTTATTTAGTTCTTATTATTGCTTATTCTTTTGATTTTCCTGTCACACCTAATATTTTCAATAAAAACGAATTGAGCAAAAGCTTAAGAATGTGTGCAAAACCAACAACCAATCTCCTTTAAAATGGTTGACGAATATTTTTCCCTACATCCAAAATACAAAAATTATTCAGCTAAGCAAAAAAAATATGATTAAAATTTATCAATTATAATTTTGAATGTAAATACACCGAAACTTGTTTATAAATTGCAACATGCAATTATTTCTATGGAGAATACTGTTTCTGCACTAGAAAAACATCGATTTCAAAATTTGTCAACGATAAATAATGATTTTATGTGGCACGTCAAAGAGTTTAGTGTTTGAAGTATTTCAAAATATTCATTAAAATAATGCCACACTTCTCTATTGATACAGCTTCGCCTCATTAATATCACTCGTAATTCCAATCTGTTGTACTCTCTAGAGACTGATATCGTCTCTTCTCCTTAATTTTCACCACGAGTTTTTGGATTTTTTAGCTGATAAATTCTCTTGCACTTGCATTTTACAGAAAGATATGATGTTCTCCAATTTTTATTCTCATTGTACGTCTGTTACACGACACCACTAATTTATATTTTACTAGCAGCTTCCAATAATCAACCATTTCATTTATTATGGAGAATTTAAATGAAGGCCCTTTTAGACATTAATGTATACTGAATCTATAATTATTCGTTTAAAGTTTGCATTAAGTTATATTGTAGAAGTAAGTGTTCTTAAAAACATATTTCCTCCTATATATATATATATATATATATATATATATATATATTCTAATTAACCAAGAATTTAAGTAATATGTTGTTCTTAAATTTGAAATATTGCATTATATTCTAAATTTAATTGTGAAATTTAACATTTCAAGGGATTTATTTTTCTGTAATCTCTTTCATTCAGTAGGAAGTGGTTGCCAAATTCATTTATCATAGCTTCATTTAAAAACAAAGCGCAGATAGTAACTCTAGAGAACTTTGAATTCTTGAAAGTAGCTTAAGCTGTTCTACATGAAAGAATTCAATTATGTCTTTCATTATCTTTCGGCTTTGAATTTAGCTTTTTCATATTATTTTTTAAACCCTATAAAGAAAGTTTTCTTCTAAGCAATCTTCATTCACGTTCTTCACAATTGTTAACTCATAAATTTAATATGAAGGATGGAAGCTGCTGAAGACTGAACCGGTCCACAATAGAACGCGGATTTGGTCTAGGCCGGGAAGAATACACTTTCTATTTGTCTAGTTTATTTGTTACTCTTATTGTTACTGATTATTGGACTAAATGTATCCGAGTCTAATGTTGGCAAAAGTAATACAAATGTGGGCTGACCCGGTTTGCGCCTATTTCTTAAGAAATAGATGGGTTGATGGGGGCGCGGTCAAATAATAACGGTTCGCTTCCACCCTTGCATAAAACTAATCAATTGACGCAAGCATTATATACTTAACGCAGCGGAAAACATCTATTTTAACCAAAAACATGATCCTATAAGCATATTTTTAAACGCTTATAGCTCAAAAACTATTAAGGCTATGCTCAATCAGAAGCACCACTGATAGAGGTGAGTCTCCTCTTTCTTTTTCGCCATTGGCGAAGGCCCCGATGCAGTGGACTTCGGCTCCGAGACCTCTGACTTTGCGCACGGCACGCCTCAATGCGTTTGGAATAACTTTGCAAATATCAAGAAACAGTCAAAGTTCTTTGTTGCCTTCATGGGCTTAAAACCTTACAAATACAGGAACATTAGTTATGGAGAGAATATAAATCTTTTTCAAAAATTTCTAAGAAAACTTGTTAATCTATTCAACATCCTCAGCCACAGCAATACGCTGTAATAGAAATTTTCAACATTGCATTAAAGCATGTTCCCCAATAGACCTACCCATGCCCCAAGATACTCAAATTTGCTTATAGGCTTGGAGAAAATTTTTTGTAAATGTGGAAAAACTATGTGTCATTTAAAATGGACACCAGACTGTTTAAGTTAACGAGTTCATTTTATCTGAAACTTTGCCGCAACAATAATGGACATGAAGGAAATGTGGGGCTAAGTTTGTAGGTGCTGGCGTGCATATACATACTGTCATAGTATAAAGCACACCTTGATTCTCTTGGTTTTTTCTAAACAATGTGTTTATTGCATGTATGTAACTGTAAAAAATCTTACTTGATTACAACACTGGAGAAAAAAGTTTTTCAGTGAAAACAATTGACATAAAGCATAGCATATCAAGTGATTGCGTGTTTGCAAAATAACACATTTGTTAAGTAACACAATTGAAGGAAAATTGATAAAGAGCGCAATTATAATTCCACAGCTGTTAATTCTGAAAATATCCATTTAATTTTGCAGTAAGTCGTTTTATAAAACACTACTTTGGGAAGCGATTTTATTGGACAGTTTCTTGCATACCAATTGCTTGTTAGATACGGGATTAAAATTGTTAGAGCTGATAGGGATAAACTCCCAGTTGCTATAATCAGGTATTATTTCTATTTATTTATTGTAAACCGTTAATGTAAACTCCATTCTGTTTTGACAATCTCTGATTTGACTAAATGTATAAGTGTGAGAATATACTATTACAATATAGTAGCTTTATGCAAAATAGTATTGATAGTTTGTGAGTTAGTTTCATCGAACAATTTATTAAACAAACTCGGTTATAATGTAGTTAATACTTGTACAATATACCTTACCCATAAAATGACACTAATTCTATCCCAGAAACAACTTCATAATTTATCAATGAATGGACAAATTGGAGTCAATGCAATCTAGATCAGTGGATTTTTAATGTCAACGTTTGTTGATCATTGGTTCCATTTTCAAATATTTTCAAGTGTGAAGTATGAATATCAAGAATTGCTTTTTATAAGGAAGTTTTAATAGAATTCTTTTAAAAGATGTGGGAGCAATTCATGTAGTTCTTGCAAATGTGAGATTGTTTACATTCATCATATAATTTGGTATAAATTCTCAATTTTAATTGTGTCTAAATCTGAAAATGTAAGTTTTAGTTCCTTTATATATATATATACGTTTAAATTTGCTTTGCTTAACTCCACACTTATTAAGTTTTTTCTTCAAAAACTACATGGATTTTCAGTAAAATTTTGCTAGTCACGGTGAAATTAAGTCAACTATGCCTGTAACGACCGCGTCATGTTGACTCTGTATTTGACTAATTGATCATAAACTGGTGATTTTAGCTGTGAGGTTTGATAACTTTATAGAATTGCACTTTTGGAAAATGTTCTTTAGACAGTGAAAGATTATTCGAAATTTATCCTCGTGGAATTGTCGGAAGGCATATTCAGAGGAAAACGCTGATCTAAAATGTGATAATATTTTCACAGAAATTTTCGTAATTTCGAGTATGTTTAACTTCAGTCATTCACAACGCTACAGAATATTTCCACGAAATTTAAAGTAGATTAATTTTGGATTCTCCACAGCAATACTCCCACAACAATAGTGGTTAAAAGGATTATTTGAAATAGCGGTAGTAGGTTTAGATGACGGTTAGTAAATTTGATTTTTTCTGGTAAATTTTCAGAATTACAGACAATTCTTTAAGTTGCATTTGTTTGTGACTGCAAATCAAAGCTGATCTGACTGCTGTACGTATATATATATATATTCTAACTAAGAAACGTATTCATAGGTACGCCTACATATTTAGTAAATTATTCGAATCTATAAATTACATACAGTAGTATTTGTTTATTTTTTTATCTATGAACAAGTTGGTGGTTGGCTGATAGAATTAATGAAACTGATGTATATCCATTACTTAGTTCTTCAAAGAGACCGATCGGATTGCATTTCTTTTTTTCTATAAATAACGACTCAAATTCTTGCAGATTTGAGGAATTTTTGTAACGAAATTCTCTATGAAGCCTTCTTATATGTAAAAATAATATGATATCTTATTTTTTTGTCATATATTTCCCACTGTTCTTCAAATTTTCTCGTGGAGTATGTAAAAATGGTAACACTAGTGCAGAATGTTGTTAACTGATCTTCGTAAAACTTTTGTTAAATAGTTGTTAGCCCAGGTATATAAATTTAAGCAGTAGCTTCGCACATATAAATCACAAATTCGATTCCGTCAAAATATTTTCATCTTTTAAATTACGCTAGCACTAAGTGGAAAAGACGTAACTATTTTCTGCTGATTGTATGTTTTGCAATTTAAGTTTTATCAAGAAAGCGTTTTGATTGCAATATCATTTTGGGAATAGCGATTGAAGCCTTTGTATTAAGAAGTGGAATTTTTAATAAATCAGATCTGCGCAGAATTAAAGAAGCAATTAAATTTACAATTTGGTGCTAAGCAGAAACTTCATCGATTTCCCATTAACATATCAAACGCTGTGTGACAGAAACAACGGCGTGAAACTTGAGCGACAGATAAATGCATTCAACAAACTTGAAATCAACAACTAAATTCCTCATATATCCTTATTCAAAATCTACTTAATTATCGTGTACGTACAGGCTATTCACGAAATCTATCTGTTATTTCTTTCTATTTTTACTGCAAGCGAAATCAATAATTTTCATTTTAATGGTTATATTCGAAGATTGATGAAAGTGATTTAAAATCAATGTGAAATAAAGCAATAAAACATGCTGTCATTTACAAGCGATTTTAATTATTGTTCTGTGAGGGGGAATAAAGTGGGTACTATTTTGTACTATTGATTTTCAATGTTTTTGATGCCTGCAAAATGCAGCCTTTCAGCAAGTATTTACAGAAGTACAATTGTAATTTTGGATCTAATTGTGTTTCTGAATATATTTTTGATATATAAATCTAAGCAGAAATATTTAATGAAAAACTTATTTTGCATCATTCTCCCTGTAGAAATATGTTTATGAGCATAATCGGTGATATGTTTTACTGGTGATAAAAACAACACCGTTGATTGATTCATATAAATGAAAATATGATAAAATAAATTTTTTTCTGTTATTCTGTGTAACAAAATTGAGTACTCAGCATGTAAAGTATAGTAACACTATTAATTTAAAGTGAAAACTTTTCCATATTCACAATTTTTTCTTTGAAGGCACACAGAAATATTGATCTTCAAAATTTGTAAATATCTTATTAATTCTCTACGTGTAAATTTCGCTCTATCTAATTGGATTTTTACAAAATTTTCAATGCAATATTTCAGAAACGTCTTTATGCAAGCTATTCCGGCTACGGTATATTTTTCCACATTACTTTTGCAACACTAACTCATTTATATTAATAGTAATAATATTAATTATTATTATTATTATTATTATTATTATTATTATTATTGCATCTCACAGCTTCATGCTGGTATCCCTCTCAGCTCGGGGAACTCACCAGTTCCCAGGGAGTCTGAGAGCTTTCCTCAGGACTCTAGCTGTTCCTAACAATGCTGCCTTCTGTGCTACTGCTCCTCCCCACTTTGGTACTCCCAACTCCTCCAAGTATCTCTTATGCTTCTTACTCACTGCTCCTAGTGCTCCTACTACTACCGGGACTACTTCAACTTTCTTTAACTTCCACAGCCTTTCTATTTCCTCTGCCAACTCCCTGTACTTGTCTATCTTCTCTTTCTCCTTGCTTTCTACATTTCTGTCCTTTGGTACTGCTATGTCTATCACTGTTCCTAATCTTTTCTCTTTGTCTACCACTACTATGTCTGGCCTCCGTGCTTCTATCACTTTGCTCGTCTGTATGTTGAAGTCCCACAGTATCTTAACCTTCTCATTTTCTATGACGCCCTGTGGCTTGTGCTCATACCACTTGTCTCCTGCTTCTAACCCATGCTGCCTGCTCAAACTCCAGTGTACCATTCTTCCCACCTTGTCATGCCTGAACTTATACTCATTCTGTGCCAACTTCTCACACCCTGCTATCAGATGATCTACTGTCTCCGCCTCTTTCTTACATAGCCTACACTTATCACTTACTTCTACTCTTCTGTCTATATGCTTCTTCACCCAGTTTGTTCTTATTGCTTGCTCCTGTGCTGCCATTATTAGTGCTTCTGTTTCTCTCTTCAGTCCTGCCTTCTTTAACCACTTGTTGCTCTCTTCTCTATCACACTTTTCTGTGTTCCTCCAGTATTCTCCATGCATTGCCTTCTGCCTATACCTTGTTTGTCTCTCTGATTCCATCCTACTCTGGTATATCTTCTTTCCTTCACTCTCAGTTCTTATCTTCTTCAACTCCTTAGTGACCTCTAGTAGGGACCCCTCAGGTTGCTCTTCTACATATTCCTTTAGCCCTAGTGCTTCTGCTTCTACAGTCTCCTCCACACTTAGCAGCCCTTTACCTCCCTTATGCCTTGTCATGTACAGCCTATCTACATCTCCATTGAGGTTGAATGCTCTCTCTGCTGCTAGTATCTTCCTTGTCTCCCTGTCTAATTCCCTCAGTTCATTCTTATTCCACCTAACTATTCCTGCCGAATATCTCAACACTGGTATTGCCCACGTATTAATTGCCTTTATGCTGTTCTGCCCATTCAATGCTGACTTCTGTAGTACCTTCCTTACTCTCCTCTTGTACTCTTTCCTTAGCCTCATCTTCATTTCCATGTGATCTGTTCTGTCCTTCTCTATTACTCCTAAGTACTTGTACCCCTCCTTGACTTCCTCAATCTTATCCCCACTGCTTGTCCTCAAGCCCTCCCCATCCACACACTTGCCTCTGGTCATTGTCACTGCTGCACACTTTCCTAATCCAAACTCCAACCCTGAATCTCTGCTTGCCTTCTCCAATGTCTCCACTTGCTTCTGCAACATCTTCCTTGAACTAGCATACATCTTCAGGTCGTCCATGTACCACAGGTGACTTACTTCTCTACCATTCTTCTCCATCTTATACCCTATGCCTGTCTCCTTTAACTTTTCTGTGATAGGGATTAAGCTAACTACAAACAGTAGTGGTGCTAAGCTGTCTCCCTGGAATATGCCTCGCCTAAACCTCAACCTATGCCCATCTATCTCAGTCTGCCACTTTGCCATCTCCCTCTCTAGAAACTCAACCCATTTCCGTGAAACTCCATTGGCCTCTAGCGTCCTCAATACCCACCTATGTGAAATGCTGTCATATGCCTTCCTGTAATCTATCCATGCCATTGCTAAGTTCGTCTTTCTTCTTCTACAATTCTCCACCACTGCCTGGTCTATCAACAACTGGTCTTTGCATCCTCTCGTCTTTGTCCTACATCCCTTCTGCTCCTCTGGTATCAACCTATTCTGTTCTAAGTAACATGCCAGCCTACTTGAAATCACTGAAGTTAGCAATTTCCACATTGTTGGCAGACATGTTATTGGCCTGAAGTTGCTTGCCTCACTGCTTTTCTTTGGGTCCTTCTGTATCAGAAATGTCCTCCCCACTACCATCCACTCTGGACACCCACTCACCACACACTCCTCCAGTGCTGCTGCTAGTCTCTCGTGAACACTTATTATTATTTATATTATTATTATTATAAATAGTTGCATTCAAGCTTTTAAGTCTATTATAAGTACAATGTTGTACAAAAGATAATGCTATTATACCTGACATTTTAAAAAAGCAAATTTTTTAAAATTGAGTGAATTCATCTAGGTTAATAAAAATTTATAAAACACTAAGTACCTTATAAATTAATGTACAAATCCAATTATCATACTTAATTCTAAAGTAATTTGTAAAAATATTTCCTGATGCATGACATGCTCGTACAGTAAGCTGTTAACACTTTTACGTCCTTATTAAGTAATATAAAACAACCATCTGCTTCGAATGGTTTCTTTGTTTTCCTAATCGCTCTTAATAAACGCTCCCTTCCTTAAATTTTCTACTAAATATAGCTCGTATGGAATTCTTCTGCTAGTTTTCTCAATGAATTTTAGAATAAACTTTGCCTAAGAAAACTTTCTGATAAATGTTTAATAAATATATTTCCTGTTAATTTCAAGTAAAGATTTCCAACAAGTAGGAAAAATTAATTTAATCTTTCTAAATTTTCATGAAGAGAAATTAAGTTTGTGGATCAGACCACAGTATTCTGCAGATTAGTGAAACTACCTCAACAATTTCCTTAATTTGATGAAAACTTCTGTTCTTGGTTGATGACGGTGTTTTGAAATTATTCAATTCTACATTCTACGAATTTTTGAAACTTTTTATATGGGTAAACTTCTTGGAAAATTACAAGCTATAGTTAGTTTGTATTTATTGAGATTAGTACTTCTGCATATCAATGGATAATTAAATGTACTTTAAAAAAGTTCATTTCTGCCGTTTCCTGAAAACTATATTGATATTCATCAGCATTTGAAAGTTCCTCCCTCACACTAAGTTGCAATAAAAATCTTTTCGTAACACTTTCAGTAATTCTATCTTGGGATATCGAGTTTAATTAAATTTGCAGTTAAGTTTACTCCCCATCCGTTGCCTATCGGCAAAATAATTTATCTCATTAATTGAATATGGCATAAGAATCAACATCGCTGCCTCCATGCGCGTCTTAACCCTAAGATACTTCTTGAGAAGATTTGAAGGGTAATTACAAATAAAAGCTCAAATTACTAGTCGAGTGTCATCTAGTCGTGGATTCTCTGGTGGGGTCACTTGATACCACTAATAAAATTGGAATTTAAATGTAATTAGCAATTGCAAAAACCAATTCATGTTTGCTTTGGTGCATTACTCTCGTGAATTTTAGACATATGATGAAAAAGTTATACAAAGATGTATTTTGTGAGAGCTGGTTACCACTATTCCAATTTATGGACAAATCAAATGCCATAAATTTGTGAATACCACCAATAGTTTTTTATACATATTCCTTGTGAGCAAGGAATCATAAAGTTTTATACTCAACTAGAGAATTGCAAGGAAGAATGTTAGGAGGATGGATTAGATTTGGCTGAATTAACGTGAGGAGCTTGCTTTTAGGGAGTTCAAAGAAGACGAATCAATAGGGAGACAAAATGCAGATAAAAAATGAAAACAATATGCGTTCAGCCCTACTAGAAGTAATTGAAAACACCAAGAGGACCGAGAATAGGATCTCGCGGTATGTCTGATGAAACAGAATTTTGAAATGTTACATATTGCTCATCGAAGAAAGATTGCTAAATATTAGATTTCTAAAGATAGAGTCAAAATCAAGATTTTTTAGTTTATTGACAAGCATTGATTAGAGACTTTATAGAAAGCTTTTTTGAAATCAAAATGGATAGATGCGACGGAATGGATATTTGCCTGAAAGATGAACAAATATTTTTAGGGAGAATTTTCCACTTTAAAAATGGAACAGCAAATCCTTGGTAAACACGGTGATAAAATAAGATAATGAAAACGATTATTTGAAGCAACAGAAATTGATGAGGCAACATTTTTAAGTAGTAAAAGAGGAAGTTATCAAAAAGTGTAGAGTTAGATTATATCAAGACTTCGGAATTATATGCAGGAGTGCTTGCAAACAGTCGGGTGAAGAGAATACAGAACAGAAATATTCGTTAGATATGTTGAAAATGTCAAGTAGCGTAGCTACAAAGATTTTATACAATTCTAGGACAGATGGAATTTTTTTGCTTTAAAGAATACATATATATATATATCACTTTGAATGAAATGTTTATGAAATTGTGTTAAGGTGGAAATATATTTTAAGCCCACGTTTTTCTATGTTCTTCAACTTGAGGTGAAATATGGTGAATCGGGCAATTCCTATAAAAGCAATTAAGGAATAAGCTATTAAACTAATGTTATGGTAAATTTCAAAATGTAACTAAAAATACTTTGTGGTGTCATAAGTCTTAATATTGGGAGGACTAAGAAGAAATGAAATTTCCAAAGATAGCTTTACCACAAATGAAAGGAGGGGTTTCTTATTGAAACTAGGAGCAGTTAGCACGATGACAACGTGTGTTTGAAACTTCTCTTTCCACTAAACATCAATTCAAATCAAATCAATAGCATTTTACTGAAAAAATTTGCAATTGCATTTTCTCCAATTTTTAGTCAATAAGTATTAAATTTAAAAAAAAACCAGAAATTTTAAAATAACGTTTGAATTATTTTTATGTGTACCTAGAAAAGCTAGGTGGGTCAATTGACAATATCAATCCTGTACCATTTAAATGGCCAAAAAATTCATACTTTTACTGTTTGACAATAAATTTAAATTTAAAATTCTGATGCACATAAGTTTTAAGTTTTGAAGCAGTCACTGACACTCTTTTTTCATTTAGACTAAATGAAGTTCGTGCATATTTATCTATATCTACAAAGAACAAATAACTATCACTTATATATAGTCTACCTAGAAAATGAGAGCTGTCCACTTGTTTATTTACTTATCTTCAGATGATGTTTCAATTTTTGTAATAAATATAACTTTTCTAATTTTGGTTGTTTCTTTTTTGTTATTGTTATTATTGATACTATCATCTGTATGTAGTTCTTATCAAAGATAATGCTAAAAATCATTAATTATGTATTTATCATTGTCATGTATTTATAAAGTTGTTATAAGTCAAGCAAATTTTTAAAATTGCAGTAGAACACATTATATACTTATGCTTTGTCAAAATTTCTCTACAGTACATTCTAAAATATCAACTGAAGTTTAGTGTATTGAAGAATGGAACTGTGTAACACGTGTCTTAATCAGAGTTACATTTGTAATTTCTTTTTTTTAGCATAGAGTGAAAATCAATTGAATTACCTTTCCATAGTTAATAAATTGACTCGATTCTGAAAATTCCCCAGAAAAATTGGACATCAAAAATTTGTCCGTGATGTAAGGACTAATTATATTTAGTAATTAATTAGTGAAGATCATTTTCGTTATAAGTGTTTTTAAATTGTAGGAGATGACATCAGTACGTTAATTTTGAGTGACAACATTGTTGATATTTTATTGTTTTGATGGACATAATGGAAATTTAAATATTCCAACAGTGAAGTGGGTCAATTGAACCTCTCTGAACTTCCCAGTAGTAAGGTTTTTTTTGGCCCTTCTATTTGGCCCTATAAGCAATCAAAAGATGTTCAATGAAATTGTGATACGGAGTGTAAGATTACATGACAAGTACAGAACAATACATAAATCAAAATCTAGGAAGAGTGTCTCTGAAAATAGAAAAATAGTTTTATTTAATCAAAACCTAAATGACTCGTTTGATATTGTTCATATCAATGCAATTCAACTGATGCTTGTTGAAGAAGACATATTATTTATCGCAAATCAAAGAACAAAAGGCAGGCATGGATACATTGGCATTGTGGATAAAAAATCTGTGGGGAAGGAAAATAGAAAACGTAAAAGAAAACAAAGAATTGAAGTATTAAAAAAATATGGAGAAAGTGGGAAAAGAGGGCCAATTTTCAACACTTCAGTTCTATTCAAGCAGTGACGAGTCAAGCAAAGACTTTGATAGCAATACATCAGTTTCTTCATATTCAGTCACCTAAACTTTCAGCTTGTGGAAATTCTCACAGTAGAAAGAAACGTGTTGTGAAACCTGCTCTGGCAATGGCTGACAAAGGCAAGGGATGGCAAAGCTTTTATGGTAGTAGCATCATCTGTTGATGCTCTTGGACTTGATATTGGTGGAATTGTTCTGAGCAGAAGTACATTGCAAAGACGAAAAACGGCTGTGCAATGAGAAGAAAATATTTAGAAGACACCGCTGATTCTAAAAGCACAGAGAGGCTACCTATTCTGGTATAGTATTATGGTTGAAATGTTAGAAGTTTGGAATCTGACTAATGTGCTTTGATACTACTGCCAGCAGTGCAGGTAATAAGCAAGGAGCAGGCACCATAGTTCTATTAAAGCTTGGACGATCACTTCTTTAACTGTGTTGTGGCCATCATATTAATGGAATAATTATCTCTGTGTTCAACAAGTGCTTAGGCCCAAGCACTGGGCCAGATATATTATTGTTTAAGTGATTCCAAAGCAATTGGGAAGGTATTGATAAAGATCAGTATGAGACAATCGAAGAGAAAGATTCCATTATTTCAAGACGAGTTAAGAAAAAAGCATTCAAGAAAGGATCATTTTGAACTCCTACAATTGACAATAATATATCTTAGACAGATTCCTCCAAAAGGAATTGCATTTGGCAAACCAGGTGCAATGCATTCTGCTAGATGGACGACACGTGTGGTAGATATGCCATAAAAACTGATTTGCAGCTCCCTATCCAACTAGTGCTCCAAGAACTGATTTTGAATATTGCAAAAATCGCAAAACTACAGTGAAAAGTATTTGTCTGCAGTTGCAGCAAAGGCACTTTGTCGGCATTTGTGGTAGCTATGCGAAGAACTGGTTCCCTTTGCGTTCTTTGATGACAAAGTGGAAGATTATACCAAACGCCAAGTTGTTCAAGCTTTTAATGTACCAGCCATTGAGAGACTAACAAAGCAGAACTTTGATTACAAAGACAAATCCATATTACGGCAAACTTTCAGCAAACTTTGTCTTGAAAAAAGTAGATCTTTCTTAACATGGAGCCTTCAAAATGGAGTGAAAACGAAGACTATATTGTGGCATAACTGCATCATTCATCTATTTTAATTTCGACATTGGTAAACTGAATTCTGTAAATTCATAATTAGATGAATTTAGTTCTTTTGTAAACTGTGCGATTTTAGCTTAATTATTTCCGTTAATTATTACGCAATATCTTTGTTTAAAAGGTTATTGTACAGAACCTGTTCTGTTTACTCATTTTAGCAACAGTGTACTATTGTTTGATTCCTTTACCAGTTTCATTCAGATAAATATGCGTGATTTATTCATTTATGTTCTCATTAGTTTATTCCCACTAAATTCGTTTTTACTTTTTATCTTGACTTTGTATTTTATCTAAAAGTATGTGTTTCTAAATTCCTTTGCGTAGTTAAAGGGCACCCAGACTGGGTTATTATAGCAGGAGGAGTTAGTTATTAATTTGTAGCACCGGTAAATCCATGCTTCGACTTGAAACCCTCAATAGATAGATGAGTAGGATTGCTCGCTGATTTCATACCGATGCTATAATATCAAGGAGAAAAATTTTGTGGAAAAAATTATTGTTGTCAATGATAATGCTGAGAGCTGTAGCATTAATACAATCATTCAATACACATCTGACAAAAAATGAGTAACAATTTCAATATGTACTGCAGGTTGTTGAGAAACACAAAAATATGTTTCCAATTCAAAATAAGAGAGCATGGATACAGAAAATACATATACTGATTGACTTTTTTGGTATTGAATTTTTCAATTACCTTGTTGCTATAGTAAATATTAATACATTTTCTTTAAATTTGTTGATTGTGGTCCAGTCTACAATATTATATATATATATATATATGTAATATATATATATATATATATATATATATATATATATATATATATATATATATAATATTGTAGGTAAACTTTTGCATTCTCACCATTCCCAAGCGATAAATGGTACCTATAGAAATATTTTATGCAAGAATGATGCGTCATTGGTGAACTCATTCGCTCAATTCTTTTCGAAGTAGGTTATTGATTATTACTTCAAAATGTCAATAGAAAGTTATCGAGGTGTAAAATTAACTACTTCTTATCTATTGACATTGACTTCTGCTATTTTGACGACTTTCTTCATTTAGTTTATGAATATGATCAGCATAAACTTACAAAGTTAATGATCTAACTATAATTATAAGTTTTTTGGAAGAGAAGAGAGAGAGAGCTGTTTGATTTCAATTGATTTTTTAGATATCATCATTTAAAATAAAGTTAATTGACAGAGCGGTCTCATTACATCAAACTAGTTTCTGAAGTATGTATGAGAGCAAGCCTAAGGTAGATAAAACTCTGAATATGTGTAATACATGTATGTCTCAATTAGTGCATTGCTATCGTTTGCTAATTGATTGTTGTTTGTGCAAACATGAAATTATTCCATATATCTAAAAATTTCTGATATATATATATATATAATATATATATATATATATATAATACCAGTTAGAGAGCATAAATGAACTTTTGTGTAAGATGTTTGCATAAATTTTAGTTTAGGAAGTAAACATAGGATTTTGTTGGTTGAGTGGGGATGAGATGGTTAAAAAGCAAGGACTTTCTTTTCTTGGATAATCTACAAACTAAAAAACTGAGATTTGCATTAAGGATCAGGGTTTTGGATGAGATCTCACCTCATAGTTTAATGGAGATTTGCTGGCTACTATTATAACTCCAATCTCCATTATAACACAATTAGAGGGAGTTGATGAAATTGCTTTCATTGTTGTCCAAAATCTAAGCAGAAAACTACGTATTACGTATCTATTCTATATTATTGGACAACGACTTCCAACTGTGAGAGCGTAATTGTTATTATTATTTCTCCTCTTTCTCAGAAATCCATCAGGCTCCAATTAGTCAATCAGTAAAATTATTTTTCAAATTTCTGATTTCTTAATTGAACAGAATATTAACATAATGAATAAAAATCATTCTGAGGCTCACATTTATATCGAGACTGCCTTTGCGCAATTGCCTTACATAGTATATTTAAAATACACTATTTATCTTCACTGCCTACATAGCTCTATCATATATATATATATATATATATATATATATAA